>VMDO01028928.1:0-23269 GCA_007922755.1 Pedetes capensis
CATATTGAACAGAAAAATTAGCAAAAAGGAAAAGAAGAAAAAAAAAAAAGGCAGAGTGAGTTCCATAGAAAGTCTCAACTGTAGATAAAAAGAAGAAAAAACCAGTGTGGGAAGATGGAGCAAGACTGCCTTCAGAAATGGAGTGCCAAGAGAGTCCCACCTGAGGGAAAAGAAAACGTTTCCCCTAACAGGTAAATAAGAGGCCTCTGCACTACAGCTCGGGCTGACAAAAAACAAGAATCACTGAATGGAGTATCTGGGGATTTAGTGTCTTGTGTGGAAGAGGCACACACATGTGCAGTTTGGGACTCAAAGGAAATTTTACTAACTCCCCCTGGGAACAGCCTAAGGCATTTAAGGAACCACAGTGTCTGGGCACATTGTGGAGCCAGACTACTTCTCAATTAAACAAACATTAAGGCTTGTTGCCTTCACCCTGAGGAGTTGGTTACTGCTGGGTACTTTCCAGCCATGTGGACTTTCCAAGTGACCCACCCTAAGGCCTGTCTCAGTGCATCAGGGATGGAGACAGTGAACCTGCTGAATTGTCTGAATACACAGTGGTGTAGAGGAACAGATCCCATAGCAGGCTTAAGGAGATGGAGAATCTAGGATCACCCTTAAGTCAGACTAATTTCCAAATGAACAGATAAACACCTAGGTGAGCTGCTGAATCACACAGAGGACTAAGTCACAGCCAGGCACCCCTAGATGCAGACTTCCCAAGTGGCCCGCTCACAACATGAGTGTTCTTCTACATGGCTGAATTCACCGACCCAACCAATTTGGCTACATCTACCCCAGGGAGAAAGAAGTGGGTATATAGTTGAGCAACAGCTCCTGGTGGCAGAACTCCCAGGGCCTTGGTGGTTCAGTAAACAGAGGATTGTGATTGTCCATGGGACAGAGAGTCCAGAACAGGATTGCTCCATAGGTGAGTGGAGGGAACAGGAGTGCACATGCTCACTCTGAAAACTGATGTGGAATTGTGGTGTGGAGGGAAGACTGTGCCTGCTGTTCAGCAACATCCAGAGGGCAGGCAGGACTCATAAGGAATTGGATGACTGACATCTAGACTGAACCAGTCAGTGATGCTTGGTTTGTTTCAGTTTGTTTGTTTGCTTGTTTTGTTGTTTATTTTTCGTATATTTGTTTGGTTTTGGTTCTTGGTTTTTGGGTTTTCGTCTTTGTTTTTGTGCTGTTATGGTTTTTCTTTTGGTCTGTTTATTTTGCTTTTCTTTTAATCACTTTTTCTCTTCTTTTTTGGACTTTGTTACCTTTCTTCGTACTTCTCACTAGTCAAAATTTTTAACCATTATTCTTTCTAGGTTATCCTAGTTAATCAATAATAATGTTATCTCCACTTTCCAAATTTGTTTGTCAAAACAATAATAGGAAATATTTAATCTTTGTATTTGCTATACCTCTTGATATTTGTGTAACCATATATATTATATATAAGGAACAAGTAGATTTATAATTTTACCTGCTCTTTTGTCATACTCCAATAGCCTCTTCTGCTTGTTTTTCTTCCTTATCCCTATCTATTCCTGTTCTTTTCTCTATTGCTCACCATCTGTCTACCATATCTTCATCTTTCTACCATATTCAGTATTCATCCCCCAAACCCATTTATCACTACTCCTAACAACCCCTTCCCATAGGTAACTATTTAAATAGTACCAGGCCTTAAACAAGTGTACCCACCATAATTATAAATGTGATTTTGGACAAAGATATTACTTATGCAGCAGAATGCTTTCTATGTTCTGAGTGATACTGGGGAATAAGATCTTTAAAGAAGGTAGAAATAACCACACTAAGGAATGCCTCAACTCAGAACCATATGGAATATGAAAAAAACAAGATGAAGAAGATCCCTCTAATGACCATAACTTTTCTATAACTGAAATCAAAGACCTCCAAATAGTATAATGATAGATGAAGTATTTAAAAGTCTGCTTATGAGAATGGAAAAAGATCACAAAGCACAACCAAGCAGATGAATACAGTTGAAACACTGGTCAAAAAGTGTCTATCTTAGAAGAAAAATTCAACAAAGAAATTGAGATCCTGAAAAATAATGAAACAGAAATGCTGGAATTAAAAAAATGCAGTCAATCAAATAAAAGTGACAGAAAACAATGCATACAGACTGGATAAAGCAGAAAACAGAATTCCAGGGAAAGGAGAAAAGGCCAAAGAGCTTATTTAGTCAGATAGCAAGAACTGCAAAAAATGAAGCACTATGATGATAACTTTCAAGGATTTTGATAAAATGAAAAGACATAACCAATGAATACAGAGGTTATAAAGAGGAGCTGAAACTAAAACTAAGGACATAGAAAATCGATTAAATGAAATAATAGCTAAAAACTTCCCAAACCTGAGGGAAGAAATATACACCCAAACTACATAAGCATCCAGAACACCAAACAGATTAGACCAGAAGAGATCCTATCCCCATCATATTATAGTTACAATGCTAAAACTACAAATTCAAGAAACAATTTTAAAGGCTGCAAGAGAAAAATTTCAGCTCACTTACAAAGGCAAATCTATCAAAATAACATCAGACTTCCCAATGGCAACCATAAAAGAATGGTAAGCATGGGCTGACATATTTTAAGTCCTGAAAATAAGGAATTGTTAACCAAGAATACTATATCCAGCAAAATTATCCTTTAAGATAGACATAAAAATAATAAAAACTTTCTATGATAATTCCAATCTTAAGTATTATTGATCACCAAACTAGCACTGCAGAGGTTGCTAAAAATACTATGTACAGCATAAGAAAGACAAAACTCAATCACAAGACCATAGAAATGAATAAAATTCATGAGAGGAATACATGAACAAGAAAAACTAATATGAAAGCATGGCTATCCAATCTAATAAACCAGTGAAACCCTAACATGAACAGAGGGCAAAAGTGAAGAACAAGGAGCATCCAAAGCCAATAAAGAAACAAGCAAGAAAACCATGAAAATAATAATTACCCTAAATGTAAACACTCTTAATTCATCATTTGAAGGCACTTATTTGCCAATTGGATCAAAGAAACAAAAATCTTTGATAAGTGGGATTCAAGAGACTCACCTTATTCACAAAGGCCAAAATAGACTGAAAATACAAGGCTGAAAAATAATATGTGAAGTATATGGAAAACAAAAAAAGCAAAGGTAGCTATACTAATTTCTAACAAACTTGACTTCAAACCTAAGTTAATCAGAAGGGACAAAGAAGGCCACTGCATATTACTAAAGGGAATAATAAACAAGAGAATATGTTAGTCAATATTTATGCACAAACACCAATGTATCTAATTTCATTAACAAACATTACTAGTAATAAAGAAACACATAGTTCCAGGCACAATAATTATGGGAGACCTCAATACTCTCTTCAGTACACAAGTCATCAAAGTAAAAAATTCAACAAAGAAACCATGGCTTAAACAACAGCACAAACCAGCAGGATCTAACAGATGTCTACAGAATATTCCATCCAACAGAGGCAGAATATACATTCTTCTCAGCACCATATGGTTCTTTTTCTAAAACAGACCAAATTTAGCACACAATACTTGCCATAAGAAATACAAAAAAAATCACAGATCACAGAAAACAACTGAGGAAAACTAGAAGCTAATACCAAGGAAAACTACATGAATGTTACAAATATACAGAGATTAACATATTTCTGAATGATCAATGGGTCGTAGAAGATATAAGAAAGAAAATTTAAAAGTTCCTTCAATCAAATGATAATAAAAACACAACCTACCAAAATCTATGAAATACAACAAGGGCTGTTCTTTGAGGGAAGTTCAAAACCATGAATGCCTACATTAAAAAGATAGAGACTGCCCAATTAAATAACTTAATGATACACCTTAAGGCACTAGAAAGAAACTAGAAGCCAATTGCAAAACTAGCACAGAAAAGAAATAATTAACATCAAGGTAGAGATTAACAATATAGAGATTAAAAGGAGAATACAAAAAATTAATGAAACTAAGAGTTAGTTCTTTGAAAAGATGCACAAAATTGATACTTCATTAGTCAAGCTTACCAAAAAAGAGAGAGAAAGCCCTGCAAAATAAATTAGAGATGAAAAGGGGATCATACCAACTGATATTAATGAAATATAGAATATTATCATAGACTGTTTTGAGAACTTGTACTTACCAAAAAATGAAAATACAGAAGAAATGGATCAATTCCTCAAGATTTATGACTTACCAAAATTAAATCCTGAAGCTATGAACAAATGAAGCAGACCTATAATAAGCAATGTAATTGAGGCAATAATAGAGAATCTACCAACAAAAAGCCCAGGCCCTGACCAGTTCAGAGCTGACCTCTATCAAACCTTTAGAGAAGAATTAATACCTAGCCTCCTCAAACTATTCCATAAAACACAAAGGGAAGTTATACTTCAAAATTAATTATATGAAGCCAGTATCACTCTGATACTAAAACATGACACTACAAATAAAGAAAACGACAGACCTATTTTCCTAATGTACATCGGTGCAAAAATCCTTAATAAAATTCTTGAAAACTGTATATAGCAACACATAAAAATATCATACACCATGACCAGGTGGGCTTCATTCCACCGATGCAAGTCTGCTTCAACATAGGCAGATCAACTAATGTAACTCAACATATCAAGAGCCTTATAGACAAAAATCCCTTGGTCATCTCAATTGATATTGAAAAAGCTTTCAATAAAGTTCAGTATCCCTTCATGATAAAAGTCATGAAGAAATTGGGTATAGAAGGATCATATATCAACATCATAAAGGTCACATATGACAAACCTATAGCCAACATTATATTAAATATTGGAGAAATTAACAGCATTCCCTCTAAGTTCAGGAATAAGACAAGGATGTCCACTCTTTTCTCTTATTCAATATAGTGATTGACGCCCTAACCAGAACAATCAGGCAAGAGAAAGAAAAAGATACAAATAGGGGAAGAAGAGATTCAGTTTTCTCTATTTTCAGAAGACATGATCCTATACTTGTAGTTGTTAGGTGCCATAGCAACCCTCGAAGGCTTTTCAATGGCTGATTGTTTTGGGATTGCTTTAAAAATGGATTGCCACATCCTTGTCCCAGATCCTATACTTAAAGGACCATAAAAACTCTGCTGGAAAACTCTAAGAGCTAATTAGCCCCTTCAGCAAAGTAACAGGATACAAAATCAACACTGAAAAATCACTAGCATTCCTTTATACCAATAACAAACAGGAAGAGAAAGAAATCAAAACAACAATCACACTCACAATAGTGCACTGAAAATTTAAATACTTAGGAATCAATCTAACCAAAGATCCTAAAGACATCTACAATGCAAACTTCAAAACACTAATTAACCTTTTCAACAATGGCACTGGCAAAATTGGATATTCATATGTAGAAGAGCTAAATTAGACCTGCACATCTCAACCTGTAAGAACATCAACTCAAAATGGATCAGAGACCTCAACTTAAGACAAGAAACCTGTTAACTATCATAAAAACATAAGGAACACATTCTAATACATAGGAATAAGCAAGGACTTCCTTAACAAAACTTCAACAGCACAGGAAACTGCACAAATAATTAATAAATGGAATTACATAAAACTAAAAATGTTTTTGCACAGCAAGAAAATTATTAATAGGGTAAAGGAAGAGCCCACAGGATGGGGGAAATCTTTGCATCCTACACATCTGACAGACAATTAATATCTAGGATATTAATTCACAAATAATTCAAAGAATTCACAAAGAATTCAAGAAATAAAACACTTGAGTAACAAATAATCCAGTAAATAAATGGGCAATGGAACTGAACAGACAGTTCTCCAAAGAGGAAATAAATATGGCCAATAAACACATGAAAAAATGCTCAATATATCTAGCCATTAGGGAAATGCAAATCAAAACTACACTGAGATTCCATCTCACCCTACTCAGAATGGCCAACATCAATAAAACAAACAACAATAAATGATGGCAAGGTTGTGGAGAATAAGGAAAACTTTTACCCTGTCAATGGAATTTTAAATTAGTTCAGGCACTTGGAAACCAGAATGGAGGTATTTTGTTGTTGTTGTTGCTGCTGCTGCTGCTGCTGCTGTTGTTGTTGTTGTTTTTAGGTGCTGTTGAGTCAGGTCTGACCCATAGCAACTCTATATACACCAGAATGAAGCACTCCCCAACTTTGTGCAGGCACACACTATTTTATATGTGAGAGTGTTTCTCTGCTATTCATAGGGTTTTCAATGGCTAATTCTTTTGGGAGTGGGTTAGCCATATCCTTCTCCCTAGTCTATCTTGATCTGGAAACTCATCTGAAACATGGCTCCCATAAATGATCCTATTTGTATCTGTAATACTGGTGGCATAGCTTTTAACATCACAACAACATGCAATCCCCCGCAGTACAGCAAACTGACACACATATGGGGGTGGAGGTACCTTGTTGTTAGGTGCTGTTGAGTTGTGTCTGACTCATAGAGACCCTCATAGGGTTTTCAATGGCTGATTGTTTTGGGATTGCCTTGAGAGTGGATTGCCATATCTTTCTCCCATTTTTGCAGTGCTGGGAATTGAACCCAGGAACTCAGAGACTGCAGATCTGTGCCCTACCAACTGAGCTAACAAACTGAGCTAACAAACAACTGAGCTTCCCAGCCCTGGAAGTACCTTAGAAAACTGAAAATAGAGCTACCACATGATCCAGCTATATCACTTCTAGAAATACAAACAAATGAAGACAAGTCATCATACCACAGCGACATATGCATGTCCATATTTAACTCAGCACTCTTCACAATTGCAAGGGAATGGAATCAACTCAGATGTCCATCAACAGACAACTGAATTAAAAATATGGCCCGCATGTTGTTGTTAAGTACCATTGAGTCATACCTGACTCATAGTGACTCTCAGTTTTTAATGGCTGTTTGTTTTCTTTTAGGATTTGCTTTGGGAGTGAATTGCCACATCCTTCTCCCATTTTTGCAATGCTGGGGATTGAAATTGGGTCCTCAGAGAGTGTGGAGCATCACTGTACCAACTGAGCTAATCCCCAGCCCTGTGGTATGTATACACAATGGAATATTATTCATTAATGAAAAATGAAAGCATATCATTTGCAGCAAAATGAATGGAACTGGAGAGCATAATCTTAAGCAAAATAACCCAAACTCAAAAAGAAATATTAAATGTTCTGTCTCATATGTGGGAGCAAGATATGCTTTAAAGAAAAAAAATATATATATATGTTGTTGTGGTTGTTAGGTGTCATCAAGTTGGGTCCAAGTCATAGAGACCCTATGTACAACAGAAAAAACATTCCTAAACACTGTGCCATGCACACAATCTTTTTTATATTTAATCTTATTGTTATTGCAGCTATGTCAATCCATCTATTTGAGGGCCTTCCTTCTTTTTCATTTCCCCACCACTCTCTCAAATATGATGTTATTCATTGCTTTGCCACAACTTCTCCCATTGCAATGAGTCTTTTGATTTCTGGACTGCTATTTCCATGAGTGTTGACCATAGAATAAAGTAAAGCAAAATCTTGGACAGATTCAATCTTTTGTCCATTCATCATGAAGTTGCTTACTGCCCCAACTGTAAGGATTTTTGTTTTGTTTTGTTGATGTTGAGGCACAATCCATAATGAAGGCTGTATTCTTTGACCTGTATGAGTAAGTGTTTCAAATATTCTTGACTTTCAGCAAGCATAATGCAGGTTGTTAATGAGATTTCTTCCAATCCTGATGCCACATTCTTCCTCATAATGTCCACATTCTCAGATAATTTGTTCATCAGAGAGATTGAAGATGTACAGTGAAGGGATACAACCCTGATACACGCCTTTCCTGACTTTCAATCAGTCATTGTTTTCTAATTCTGTTGGAAAGACTATCCTGTTCCATATGCACATTCCTCATGAGCACACTTAAGTGTTCTGGCATTCATACTCTCCTCAGTGTTATCCACAATTTGTTGTTATTCACACAGTCAAATGCCTTTTCATAGTCAATAAAAAAATCGACATGTTCAAAGTATCCATCTGTCATCAGCAATGATATCCCTGGTTCCATGATCTCTTCTGAATCTGACTTTACTCTCCAGCTGTTCCCTATCAATATACTGCTCCTGTTGCTTTTGAATGATCTTTAGCAAAATTTTACTTATGTGTGATAGTAATGATATGATTCAATAATTCCCACATTCAGTTGGATCCCCTTTCTTGGGAATAGGCACAAATATTGATCTCTTCCAGTCAGTGGGACAAGTAACTGTTTTCCAAATATCTTGGCATAAGGAAGTGAGCACCTCCAGTCATGCATCTGTTTGTTAAAACATCTCAATTGATATTCCATCAATTTCTGGGTCTTTGTTTTTTTCAATGCCTTCAAGACTGTTTCCACTTCTTCCTTCAGTAGCATTCATTCTTGATCATGTGCGACCTCTTGAAATGGTTGATTATCCGCCAGTTCTTTTGTATGTAATGACTCTGTGTATTCCTTCCATCTTCTTTTGATGTTTTTTTCTGTTGTTTAATATTTTCCCTGTAGAACCCTTCAGTATTGCCACTCAAGGCTAAAATAATTCTTCAATTGTTTAATATTGAGAAAAATACAGTTTGTTCTTCCCCTTTGGTTTTCTACCTTCAGCTCTTTGCACATCATTATGATATTTGATTTTATTTTCTTCAACTGCCCTTTGAAATATTCTGTTTATTTCTTTAAATTCATCATGTTTTCCTTTTACTTTAGCAGCTTGACATTCAAGGGCAAGTTTCAGAGTATCTTATGACATGAAATTTGTTCTTTTCTTTCTTTCCTGTCTTTTTAATAGCCTTTTGTTTTCCTCATGAATGATGTTTTTCATGTCATGCCATAACTTGTATGGTCTTCCATATGTTTTTGTCATTGTCTCTGAACTCAAGTGATATATACTCAAGGTCACATTTTGGCTCTTGTACACTTGTCCTAATTTTCTTCAGTTTCAGTTTGAGCATGCATGTGAGCACTTGACGGTAGGATCCATAATCAGCATCTGATATTGTTCCTTCTGATATTTAGATTTCCTTTGTCTCTTTCCACAAATGTAGTCAACTTAGCTCCTGTTTTAGGGAATTATCCAACCCTCATCTTGTCCCCTGATTGATAATCAAGGATCTCCCCTTGATTGCCCAAGGAATGATATCTGGTTTCACTCTTCATTTGAATGTCACTCCTAACTTGGTTGCACCTAGCCCCTGTTGCCCCCACCTGATTGTCATCTTGAGGCAGTTAAGGCAGTTACCTAAGGACTATATAAGCAAAGCTCAGTCTGCATGTGAGGCTGCTGATGGTGATGCTGAGAACTGCTAGCTGCTAGCTTCCTACTGGGGAATTGCTTGCTGCCAGTCTGTTCTGCTACTCCATCACAGATGGGTCACACCACCAATCAAGATAGAACACTCTCTGCTATGGACCATCATCAAGGAAAGGACTCTCTCTCCATCTGACGACCAATGAAGAAAGAGCTCTCTTTCAACTCGACCAGCAAGACAACCATAATTCTCTCTGGATTTTATCAGTAATATGGAAGCATCTCTCCTCATGACCACTGAGACCAGGCCAACTAGACAGTGCTCTCAAGGACTACAATCAAGGTGAGAACAGTCCTTTTGCCCAGCGCCTAGGGACAGAAGCTGAGGAAAGTCTCCAGTCCCAGTGCTGGAGGCGGAAGAGCCACCTCTACCCCTGAGGCAGCAATAGAGCTGCAGCGCTTAGGCTGCTATTACTTGTTATAACTGTGCACTTGTTTGGGTTCCTCTCTGCCCTTGTCAGGGCAGAGAGAGACAATAAAGAGCTGCACAGTCCCTGCAAGGCAAAAGCACCCAAGGCTTTTCCTTTCTCCCCTCTCACAGCATTCCCAAGGGCCGAACAAGTCCGTGCCCCTGACCCAAGGGTCCTGCGTGAGTTGTGTTTAGTTATCTGTGTGGGTAGCTGCACTTCCCACCCAAACATCTGGGCCAGACTGATGAGGGGCATGCCCCACATTCTGTATGTTCCATCTGGTGATTTCCATGTGTAGTCACTGTTTATGTTTGTGAAAAAATATATTTGCAATGAAAAGGTCATTGGTCTTACAAAATTCTACCATGTGATATCCATCATTGTTTCTGTCACCAAGTCCATATTTTACAACTACTGAGCCTTCTTCTTTGTTTCCAATTTTTGCTTTCCAGTCACCAGTAATTATCATTATGCCTTGATTGCAGAAGCTGATAAAATCTCTATCTTCATTTGTAGCCTTACAGGTGGGTGTATTAAATTTGAATAGTAGTCATATGATTATAAGGAAGGCCAGTTAATATGGATATTATTTTATCACTGACTGCTTGCACTTCAGGATAGATCTTCAGATGTCTTTTTTGATAATCTACCATTACTGGCATAGTAGACTATATTATTGCCTGCAGCTGTAGCCCTGTGGCATCCGATCCCGTCAGATCTCGGAAGCTAAGCAGGGTCAGGCCTGGTTAGTACCTGGATGGGAGACCACCTGGGAACACCAGAAGCTGTAGGCTTGGGAAAAGGACCTGGCAACCCCCTCCCAAAAATCAATCTGCCATTGAAAACACTATGAACAGCAGAGAAGCACTGACAATAGTGTTTCCCCTGTTCTACAGAGGGTCGCTATGAGTCGGATACCAACTCGACGGCACTGAACAACAACAACAACAACAACAGACTATATTATTATCTGATTCAAAATGGCCCATGCCTGTCTATTTTAGGTAACTGATGTCTATAATGTTAATGTTTATGTGCTCCATTTTGAATAATTTCTAATTTTCCTATATTCATAATACATGCACTTCACATTCCAATTTTTAATGTATATTTATGGTTTCTTTTCATTTTGAGTCACACCACATCAGGAAATAGAGATCTCTGCAGTTTTACTCCATTCCCATCATTAAGGTCAACTCTACCTTGAGGCAACTCTTCCCCAGTCATTACTTGAATTCCTTCTAGCCTAAGGAGTTCATTTTCTGTCACTATGTATGACAGTATTTCTCTGCTGTTCATAGGGTTTTTAATAGCTAATTGTTTTGGAAGTGAGCTGCTGGGTTCTTCTCCCTAGTCTCTCTTAATTTGGAAGCTCAGTTGAAACCTGTCCTCCATGGGTGGCCCAGTTGCTATCTGAAGTACCAGTGGCATAGCTTTCAGCATTACAGCAGCATGCAAGCCGTCCACAGTACAGTAAATTGATACATAAGTGGGCAATATAGATACATATTCATACTTACCTCAGATTGGATAATAAAGGTGGACTGAATATGAGACAGGAAGGAATTAGTGGGAGGGAGTGGATGATGGGGAAGGAGGAGGTGAAACAATATAGAGGAGTAAAGAGGGAGAGAAAAACTCTGTGGATGCAGCTTTATGAAAATAAACATATCATACAATAACTCATAACTGCATAGAACTATTATATGTTAATCAAAACTTTTCCTTTTTTGTTTGCTTTGTTCTTTAAAATGGTCAAGGAGATGGAAGTGTAATCAATGCTGATTTGATATTTACATAATGGATATATGAAACAAGTTATCACTATATTTCATCAATATCTATAATTAAAATACTGATAAAAAATGTTTGAGGATATATCTCAGTGATAGATCACTTGCCTAGCATATTCAGGATCCTGGGTTAACTCCCCATTACTGGAAAAAAATTAATCAATGTAATATGTCACATCAACAGAAGGAAAAGAAAAATGCAGGACTTTATCAACTGATGCAAAAAAAGGCATATAATAAAAACATTGCCTTTTCGTGATAAAAATTCTCAGAAAAGTTGGACTAGAAGGAAATTCCTCAATATAGTGTTATTTATTTTAAAAACCCTCACAGGTCACATGGTACTCAAAGGCAAAAGACTAGAAGTTTTGCCCTTAAGAAAATGAACAAGACAAGAATTCCCAGTTTTACAATCATTAATCTTCAACATGGTACTGGAAATCCAACCCAGAACCATTCAACAAGGAAAGGAAATAAAATGCATCAAATTAGAAGAGAAGAGATAAAACTACCTATACTTACAGAGGACATAATCCTATAGACAGAATCCACAAAACACTTCTAGAGCTAATAAACAAATTCAGAAAAGTTTCAAGGTACATGGTTAACATGCAAAATTCAGGTGTGTTTATGTCTACCAGCAAAGAACAATGCAAAAAAGAAATTAGGAAAGCAATTCCAGTTACAGTACCACCTTCAAGAATTAAATATTAGAGAATGAATCTAATTAAAGAGGTGAAACTCATACACTGAAAACTAAAAAACAGAGCTCAAATAATTTATTGATGATTTAAATAAGTAGAAAGATATCCTGTGTTGGCCTATGAAGACAACATTGTTAAGGTTTCAATACTAATGAAAATAATCTATAGATTCAGATTTAGCTCAGTTGGTAGAGCACTACACTGCAGTCTCTGAGGTCCCAAGTTCAATTCCCAGCACCACAAAAGTGGGAGAAGGCCCTGGCAATCCACTCCCAAGGCAATCCCAAAATAGTTAGCCACTGAAAACCCTATGAGGGTTGCTATGAGTCAGATACTGACTTGACGGCACCTAACAACAACAACAACATAGCTGTACCACTGTGGTGTCTAATCCTGTCAGATCTCAGAAGCGAATCAGGGTCGGGCCTGATTAGTACTTGGATGGAAGACTACCTGGGAACACCAGGTGCTGTAGGCTTGGGAGAAGGACCCAGCAACCTACTTCCAAAAAACAATCAGCCATTGAAAACCCTATGAATAGCAGAAAAGGACTAATAATACTGTTTCGCCTGTTGTACATAGGGTCACTGTGAGTCAGACACTGACTTGACAGCAACTGACAACAACAAATGGACAAAATAAAATTGAAAAATAAGAATAATGTTGAAATTTTATACTTACTGTCTTTGAAACTTATTACGAAAGTAGAGTAATTTAAACAGTTTGGCATTGACATATATAAAGCAATGGACTAGAACAGAGATTCCAGAAATAAACCCATGCATATATGGTCAACAGATTTTTTATAAAGGATACTAATGCCTTTTCCAGTGGGGGGAATAGCAGGTTTTCATTCAGTGATTCAAACCTTCAAAAAGTTGAGATCGTGTTTGGGTGCAGGTTCAATACATCAAAATGTAGAGGGTTCAAGTTCAGTTTGGGTTTGAGTTTGAATCTTATGTGTGGATAGCAGGGCTTCAGTCCAAACCTGAACCTGAAAAAATAGTGCTGGGAAACTAAATATCAATATATAATAGAATGAAGTTGGATCCTTATCTTACAACATATAAAAATAACTGAAAATGGATTAAAGGTCTGAACTTAAGAAATAAAACTATAAAACTCTTAGGAAGAAACATTGGAAAATATCTTCATAGCACAGAGTTTCACAATGTCTTTTGAAACAAAATCACTAGTATCAAAAGACAAAATTGAGATTCATTAAAAATAAGATATTCCGTATATCAAAGGATACTATCAAAAAAGTGTAAAAAAAAGCAAACAAACAAACAAAACACAAATTGCAAAAAACAACAAGAACAAGAACAACAACAAAAAGCCACCCAAAACTCCCAACCTTATTGAATGGGATAAAATACTGAAAATAATATATCTAGGTTTTTTTTTTTTTTTTTTTTTTTGAGATGGAGTCTCACTCTGTAGTCCAGACTGGCCTCAAACACAAAGAATCTTCTGTCACAGCCTCCCAAGTACTTGGGATTACAGGCATGCACCACCACAACTGGCTTTGATAAGTATTTAACATGTAGAACATATAAAGAATTTCTAAAACTCAACACCCTCACCAGCACCCCTTCAAAAAATTCAACCCAATACAAAAAAAGCAAATGACTTGAATCAATCTCCCTCCAAAAAAGACATAAAAATGTGCAATATGCATGTGAATAGACACTCAGCACTATTTGTTGTTGAGGAAAGGCATATCGAAACTACAATGAGATACCAATATATCTTTTTTAGGGAGACTATAGCAAAAAAAAAAAAAAAAGCCTGTAGCCTACCATTGTGGCATCTGATCCTGTCAGATCTCTGAAGCTAAGCAGAGTTGGGCCAAATTGTTACATGGATTGGACACCTCTTGGGAACACCAGGTGGTGTAGACTTGGGAGAAGGACCCAGCAACCCTCTCTGAAAAAACAATCAGCCATTGAAAGTCCTATGAATAGCAGATAAGCAGTGACAATATTGTTTCGCCTGTTGTACGTAGTGTTGCTATGAGTTGAGTACAAACTTGACAGCACTTAACAACAACATAAGAAAAAAAACTGAAAACTTATAATTGTTGATGAGGATGTGGCTAAATCAGTATCCTTGTGCATTGCTGGTATTAATATAAAGTAATGCAACCATTTGACTGTTTCTCAAAAGGTTAAATATAGACTCAGAAATTTCACTCACAAACATGTATCCAAATTAATTGATCTTTCTTTCTTTCTTTTTCTTTTTCTTTTCTTTTCTTTTTTTTTGTGCTAGGGATGGTCAATGTTTGTGTCTTCCAACTGCTAGGCAAGTGCTCTACCACTGAACTATATCTCCAGTCCTACTCAAATTCTTTGAAGGCTGAGTTGTTAAGTGCCCTTGAGTCAGATCTGACTTATACTAACCCTAAGTACAATGGAACGATACATTATACATCACTGCCATGCACGTGATCGTTTAGTGTCTGAGTCCATTGTTGCAGCCACTATATTTCTTCTCATTTTGAGTTGTGTCCCATGAACAAAAGGAGGTTCTAGGGGCTTTACTCCATTCCAGTCACTAAGGTCAACTTTACTTTGAAGAGACAACTCTTCCCCAGGCATTTCTTGAATTCTTTCCAGCCTGGGAGGCTCATTTTTCTGGCACTATATTTGACAATGTTTCTCTGCTATTCATAGAGTTTTCAATGAGTAATTGTTCCAGGAGTGGGCTGTCAGGTCCTTTTCCCTAGTCTGTCTTCATCTGGAAGCTCAGCTGAAACTTGTCCACCATGGGTGGCCCTGTTGGTATCCTAAATACTGGTGGCATAGCTTTCAGCATCACAGCAACAGCACAAGTGGAGAGACATGTGGGGACTGATATTTGAACAAATACTGGTACACTGAATTTCACAACAGCACTATCCAGAATAGGCAAAATGTAGGAACAATCCATTTCCATCAACTGATGAATTGATAAATAAAGTGGGGCATATATATGTATATATATATATATATATATATATATATATATATATATATATATATATATGAATATTATTTGGTAATGAAAAGTAATGAACTTTTGATGTGTGATATAATATACATGGTCTTGAAAGCATTGTGCTTAAAGAAATAAGCCAGACAGAAGAAGGAAAAATAAATAATGACACTTAGATGTGTTATTTTGGTAGGGTTTCCATAACAAAGTACCACAAACTCAATAGCTTAAACAATAGAAATTTATTACCTCATCTTTCTGGATACTAGAAGTCTAAACTTAAGGTATTAGAATACTGTTTCCTTCTGAGATCTGTGAGGAAATGTTCTGTTCCAGGCCTCTCTCCTTCACTTTTAAATGACCATTTACTCCATATGTCTCTTCACATTCTCTTTCCTCTATAGACATTACTCTGTACCTAAATTTCCTTTTTATAAAAACACTATCATATTGGGCTAGGGTCTATGGCTCACGTCTGTAATCCCAGTGACTCAGGAGGTGGGGGCAGGAGGATTTCAAGGCAGCTTGCATAACTTAGCAAGACCTTGACTCAAAATAGAAAATTAAAAATGGGCTGGGGTGCAGCCCAGTGCTGGAGCCCTTGCAAAATGCATGTGAGTCCCTGGGTTCAACCAGCAAGTACTGCAAAAACAAAGACAAAACCAGAAACAGAAAACAAAACAACAACAACAACAACAAAAAGCCCACTATCACATTGGGTTAGGGCCCACACTATTGACCTCATTTTCCTTGATTACATCTCTAAAGACCCCATCTTTAAATAAGGTCACATTTTGAGGTTATTTGGAATTAGACTTTCAACATATTAATTTTGAAGGGACATAATTCATCCCCAAGATGAGGTATCTAGGATAGTCAAATTTATAGTGATCGAAAATACAATCAAGATTATCATGGGCTGGAGGAATGGGGAGTTAATGTTTACTGTGTATAAATTTTGCTGAATATAGTTTAAAAGTTTTAGATATAATTTATGGTGACAGCCACACAACACTGTCAATGAACTTAATGTCACTGAATTACACACTTATGAATGTTTAAATGATGAATACTATTTATATTTACCAAAATTTAAAAAATGGCTATTTAAAAAAATAATAATTATGTAATATAAAGCTTATAACACCTTTAGAAGTAAAATGAATGTTGGATGACAATAGCCAAAGACTACAAAGGACTCGTGGATGTATGCTTTTAAAAGTTCCTTAAACTGTATTTGAAGCATATAATATCAGTGGCATACTGTGGTAACTAAATGTGTATCCTGTAATCCATAAAATGACTAAAATAAAAGAATAAATGTTCCCATCATTCAACAAAAGAGATTAAATTGAATCATGAAAATTCTATTAATACAAAAGAAAATAAACAAGGAAAATATGCAACAAACAAACTACAAACCATTAGTATAAAGGTCAGATTCCAAACCTATTATATAAGTAATCACATTTTATATAAATGATCTAAACATCCTATTAAAAGCAAGAGATTGTCGCATTGGAAAAATAAGATACAACTATATATTGCTTGCTATGGCTTCAGTGTTTGTGCCTACTCTCTTTCCTAATTCATATGTAGAAATTATAAACACCAAAGTAATGGTATTAGAAGACAGGCACTTTGAGATTAGTGCCTTTATAAAAGAGGCTCTGCACAGCTTCTGTGCCCCTTCCACTATGTGAGGTTACTCTGAGGAAATGGCTGTCCTTATGGATGTGGGCCTTCACCAGACATTGATTCTGCTTGTGCTTTGATGTTGGACTTCCCAGCTTCCTGAACTATAATAAATAAATTTCAATTATTTATAAGCCACATTATCTATAGTATTTTTATTATAGCAGCCCAAACTAAGGAATTGTCTATGAGAAACTAAAGTATAGAGATATAAATTGTTTAAAATAGAAAATGTTAAAACTTGTACCATGCCATTATTATTAGCTTTATGTGTCAGCTTGTCTAGGCTATTTATATAGTTATCTAATAGTTATTTGATTTTTTGTTTAATCAAACAAGCTAGGTGATGCTGTAAAGGTATTTAGTGTATTTTGTTCATATCTACCATTCATTGATTTTTAAGTAAGATTATCCTTTTTTGTTGTACTTGGGGGTTAAACTCAGGGTCTTGCACATATTTTGCAAGTACTCTAACACTGGGCTTCACCTCATCAGATTTTTGTTTTATATCTTGAGACGGGATCTTGCTAAATTGCACAGGCTGCCTCTGGCCTTGAGCCTACCACCCTCCTACCACTGTAGTAAGAGCCATCCAATTCCAGAAGAACAGTACTTCTATTCTCCTCTTGTGATTAGTTGTGATGAAACTTCATTCCAGACTAGGTATATTGTCTTGTCTAGAAAGGATAATTCCTCCTTGTGTCTGTCAGCTTGTTATGCTATGGGGGCTTGTGTGTTGCTGTGATGCTGAAAGCTATGCCATTGGTATTTCAGATACCAGCAGAGCCACCCATGGTGGAAAGGTTTTAGCTGAGCTTCAAAATGAAGAAAGACTAGGGAAAAGGACCCGACAGCCTACAGTCAAAGTAATTAGCCATTGAAAATTATGAATAGCAGAGAAACATTGTCAAATACTATGGTGTAAAATGAGCCCCTTAGGCTGGAAGGAATTCAAAAATCAACTGGGGAAGAGTTGTCTCCTCAAGTAGAGTTGACCTTAATGACTAGAATGGAGTAAAGCCCCTGGGACCTCCAGTTGCTGATGTGGCACTACTCAAAATGAGAAGAAACACAGTGGCTGCAACAATGGGCTCAAACATAAAATGATCATGTGCATGGCACAGTGTTGGGTAGTGTTTCATTCTGATGTACTTAGGGTCATTATGAGTGGGATCACACTCAATGGCATCTAACCACAACAAGAAAGGATAATTATTGTGCATTATAAAAAATTTCATTCTTCATTTGAAGAGGGGCCCTCTCTCAGACTCATGTAATTTCATGTCCCTCACCGCTTCATATTCTCTAATGTTTACATGTTGGCTATTTAAAAGTCTTTATACTTGCCATACTACTCTCAGGTCAGCTCTCCTTCCCTGATTCAGCTAACTCCTACTAATCACTACCATCTAACTTTGATCAATTTTTGCTCTGGGAATTATTTTCTATGCCTAAAAGCCATGTTTTAGACTTTTATAACTGTGTATTTCTCATTTGTAAAACTTGAACAGGTATATTTTCACATTTGTGTTGTATATGAATATTTTCCAAGTGTCTTCATCTCCTGATAAATTATAAGTTATTTGATAACAGAGGTGAGGTTCTGTCTTGTTCATGGTTACATCTCTAGCACCTACAACAGGTGCAAAGTAAATGGTGAATAAATACTTATGATTGCATGAAATCATTGAAGGCATCTTTAAGGCATGTAGTGACTATTTCAAGTGGTACTGTGACTGTGAAGTGTCAAAACATGGTTTATAAAAGCAAATAAAAATTCCTCAGAACCACCAGATGTATGTCATATCTGAAAATCAGTATAACTTATGTAAGTTATATAGCTCATCAGGAATTTTCCTCCTTTAATTGTGCAACAGAGGCAGTTAGGGAGAATGATAATTGGTTGCTATAGCAGAGGGCCACATGCATATTTTGGGCTTGTGGCACAATGCTGTCTCTGCAGATCTACATACTATTTCAACATATTGACAGATCCCTCAGAGAGAATTTCTTTCATTGTGATGTTCTCCAGGTATACCAACAACTGTCAACTCTTCCTTGTCAAGGACAGACCCAAAACAAAGTGGTGAACATAAAGTTATGAATTCTGTAGATGGATTTTCTCCTAGTCCTTCAAGACTAAAACATAAATTGAATGGTGATAAGGGAGCTTGTGCAAGCATTAAGCTTTATTCCCTGCATGAGACCACAAGTACTTCAGAAATCATTAGTTCATTTATCAAAGAAATTTTTCAATTGCTTTAACCTATTTGTTCTCTCTTTGTGTCTTCCCAATCCTAGTCCACATTACAAGTTTTAAAGGTCCTATTAAAGTCCTTCACTGTTGTTTACATTTCTCTCCTCTTGCTACTGGAGATTTGATAGCTGAATAGAGGAATCCATGAGACTGACATATATTTTTTTGAGTTTCATGTTATTTTTAATTGACCCAAATGATTTTATATATTTATGGAGAAAAGAGTATAATAGTGGTTACCAGAGGCTAGAAACCAGAGGCAGATGTAGGGAGGTGGACAGGTTGATCAATAGGTATAAATTTATAGTTAGATGGAATAAGTTTCAGTGTTCTAATGTACAGTAGGGTGACTATAGTTAACAATAATGTATCATATACTTCAAAATTAGAGAGGATTTTAAGTGTTGTTATTTTAAAGATATGATATTTGTGATTATCTGCCTCATCACTATATGTTTTTGTGTAATAGTTCAGTGTACATCTCATTTTTTTAATAATTACAATTTGACTCATACCACATATTCATACCACTTCACACTTTCAAATGTCAGTCATTGGTCAAGCTTCAGGATGTACAGGAAGGCCAGTAGTAATATTTCTTAAATCTAGCTGAACATCAGGGAATTTATAAAGATACAGGTTCTCAGGTCTTTGTTGTTGTTAGGTGCCATCGACTCACGTCCAACTCATAGTGACCCTTATAGGGTTTTCAATGGCTGATTGTTTTGGGATTGCCTCATGAGTCGATTGCCATGTCCTTCTCCCATTTTGGGGATGCTGAGAATCAAACCCGAGACCTCAGAGACTGCACAGCAATGCTCTACCAACTGAGCTAAATCCCAGCCCTTCTCAGGTCCTGTTAGTTGTTGTTGTTAGGTGCCGTCTAGTCGGTATCCGACTCACAGCGATCCTCTGTACAACAGGGGAAACACTATTGTCAGTGCTTCTCTGCTGTTCATAGGGTTTTCAATGGCAGATTGATTTTTGGGAGGGGGTTGCCAGGTCCTTTTCCCAAGCCTACAGCTTCTGGTGTTCCCAGGTGGTCTCCCATCCCGGTACTAACCAGGCCTGACCCTCCTTAGCTTCCGAGATCTGATGGGATCGGTTGCCACAGGGCTACAGCTGAAGGCCTCTCAGGTCCTAGAAGTATTAAATAAGAATTTCTGGGGTTGAGGTTTATACAAAAGTTAATTTGAACAAATTCCTTAGACATATCGGCAGCTTTCCTGGAATCAATCTTCAGATCTGAAGAATGAAAGTAGAAAGACAACGCAGAAACGGACAACTATTCTTCCCCAGAGGAGACCTAAATCTATTTTTGAAACATTTGCACAATTTCTCCATTTTCTGGAGTCCAAGATTGTTGTATAGAATTATTGAAAGTAACGAAATAGTTGATTACTATCAATGCAGTTGTCTCATTGTATAGACTACCTATCATTTGTTATACCTATAATTAATGACTTTTTTCTTTCTCTGACATCTTCATAATCATCCTTAATAAACCATCCTCCCTAAGTAAGAGAAATTTGAATACAGATTTTTTTTGATCCCACATCTTTAGAACCCCTGAATACACACATATACACACAATTGAATTTGTGGGCAGTTAAGGTTGAGCTCCAAAGACTCAACAATCCTTGTGGTAGTTGTCCCATTCTTTCCTGAATCATTTTTTTATTTTTCCATTTTCAATGTAGCTTTGGATTAGTTCTAAACTCTTGCTTTTTCTCCCATTTATGATCTATCCCTGTCCTTTGGACTTGGGATTTTCATCTAAGTATCTCTGTCTTTTGGGCTCGGGTTTAGCTCAGTTGGTAGGGTACAATTCTGCTCTCTCTGGGCACCAGGGTTCCATCCCTAGCACCACAAAAATGGGAAAATGATGTGGCAACCCATTCCTGAAACAATCCTGAAACAATCAGTTGTTGAAAACCCTACGAGGGTTACTGTGAGTCAGAACCAACCCAGTGCCACCTAACATCTCTATCTTTCAGCCTTTGGTCAATTTATCATGTGCATAGATTTGGAATTGCTATCCTAATTCCTTGCCCCAATTTACACTACTTAAAAAACTTACAAACACCTAATTCCTACTATAGACTACCTTATTCTCTATAATTGAATATTCTGAGGTATTGAGGATCCACTGAAGATTTTAAAACAGAGTTGTAGGAAGATTTGTTTAGATGGGATTAAAGTAATTTTACAATATGCCCAATTTTGTTGTCGTTGATGGTGCCATCGAGTCATGTCTGATTCATAGCAACCCTCATAGGGTTCTCAATGGTTGATTGCTTTGGGACTGCCTTGAAAGTGGATTGCCACGTCCTTCTCCCATTTTTGTTATGCTGGGAATTGAGCTCAGGGCCTCAGAGACTGCAGAGCAGCACTCTCCCAACTGAGCTAAATCCCAGCCCATGTCCAATTTTAGAGACTATGTAATGTAGGGAAATCCAAAGTGGCCAGAGTCTAAACTACAGTGATATGACATTCTTTGATTTTGGCTTGTTGTATATTGTGCCTTCTTATCTCCAAAAAGTGATGGATTGATTTTTACCACATCCTCAAACATTACTTAACAGAAAAGTAGATACTGTAAATTTGAATATCATAAATACATTAATGTCCAAAACTGTGCATGTAGGAATATCCAGAAGTTATTTTTATGAAGGTAATGGAAATTGATAATAGGAGACTATTCATATAAACCTTATCAAATTTTGTTTTTTGTGTGTGTGTGTTTTTTTGTGTGTTTTTTCTTTTGCCTACATTTTGTTTCTGAGACTTGAGGGACCTACAGTCTAGTTAGAGAGATAAAGCTAGCACAGCATGGTAATCAGGACACAGAGGTCTAGTTTCTCTAAGGCTTTCACCTGACATTACCATTCTAATACATTTTATGTATGTGATACATGTATTTCGCTAAAAGAAATTTAAAACCAGCCATCTCTGCAGCTGGGGCCAGCACTCAGCAGAGAGAAAAGTAAAATTACTTTATAAAACTTTCTTGTCTGTCACCCAATTTTTCATTGGTGGCCTCACCTTCACTTTGTTGCTCAGGATCCTCACTTGTCATACATCTATAAAGTTATTGATCATTTACTGCATACTAGGAGCTGAACTAATGCTTTACATTTAATATTCATAGCAAGTTAATATTATATATACATATATCATTATTAACATTTACATTTTACAGACAACAAATCTAAGATTCAAAGAGAATATTTTCCCAAGCTCACAAAGCTAATAAGTAGATTTAAGATCCAAACCCAATTTGTCTGACTGTATATTTCTAAAGTAAGATACTATTTCTGAACCACTGCAATGCATTGTTTATTGAGTTTCTACTATGTAGAAAATAGTATTTGATTTTCATTAGTCACCTGTATTAATTTTCTATTTCTAGTGTAACAAATTATAATAAGCTTTGTAGCTTAAAACCAATTTATTATTATATAGCTCTGGATATCAGAAACCAACATGGACCTCTATGGGATAAAATCAAGCTGCAGTTCTGGAGCCTCTAGGGTACAGTGTGCTCCCTTGCCTTTTCTAGCTTCTAGAATGCAGGGGTTACCTGCATTCCTTAATGCAAGACTCCTTCCTCTATCTGGGAAAATAGCGATGCTGGTTAAGTCTTTCTTACATCATTATCACTCCGATGGTAACCCTTTTGCCTCATTCTTCCTTACTTAGGGATTCTTGCAATGACATTGGACCACATGAACAACCCAGAGTTATTTCTTTAATGTCAGGTGATTAGCAACATTAATGACATTTGCCAACATAATTCCCCTTGGCCATATAACAACACATATTCATATGTTCCAGGTATTAGCATGTGGCCATCACTGGGGGGCATTATTCTGCCTACCACATCATTCATACACCATTGATTATGTCTAAATTTTGTTATGTCAGTTTCTAATAATTTTTACTTTTTCCAAAATCACACATAGGTTATTTTCTCCTAAATCTGATCTTCCTCCCATGTTATCTATCTTGGTAATTAACAATAATACAAG
>VMDO01028929.1:0-23269 GCA_007922755.1 Pedetes capensis
TTTTTGGGAGGGGGTTGCCAGGTCCTTCTCCCAAGCCTACAGCTTCTGGTGTTCCCAGGCGGTCTCCCATCCAGGTACTAACCAGGCCCGACCCTGCTTAGCTTCCGAGATCTGACGGGATCGGATGCCACAGGGCTACAGCTGCAGGCTTGATTCTTCTTACAAACATCTAAAAACATATGTCCAACCATTGTTACCAATTACCCTTAATTGGACCACCCAGAATATACTTACACTTTGATGCAGGACCTAGGGGTGATAAAAAAAATAATGTGTCCACAGGAGTCACTTTATACAAGAGCCTACTGGCAAGTACCCAATGAAGCAACAGTACATGAAGGTCAACAGCAAGGACACCAGGCTGTTGCACAGAAATGAAAAGAGATGCAAAAACCAGGCAAGTCCCCTCAATGCACTGACAGCTAAATAAGTTTTGTTTTTCCCCCTCAAATTAAATCAAATCTTAAAAAAAAAAAAAACTGAAAAGCTAAGATGGGCAAATTAACAAGAGGCTTTTTAAAAACAGTTTCAATGTTGTAAGAACCCCAGACTGTTTCCCAGACTTTCTATTGTTACAACAAACACATACATCTTTCACCTCTTGTCATTTACAATGACCACAACCTAACTGAGAATCAGTGAATCACCATGGGGCTGAGTGGGGAGAGGGCCCGCTGCTCTGAGCTGTCACTGGGATCTGCACTAAACAAACAATACCAAGGGTTCTTTCTTCGGCATTTTTAACCTTATGTTCCAGAGACTGAAACTTTTATATTCTGTAATTCCCCTCTTTCCCTAAAGATGGCATGGTATTTCAAAGCATCTTCCCTTTCAAAATATTGTTTTTCTCTTCTTCAACAGCCAGCATGAGGTCCGCACTAAAAGACTTCGACATAATTTAGAACTAATTTGTAGGAGCCAAGAATTCAAGTAAGAGAAGAATTATCTTGGAAGGGTTTGGGCAGTTCAGCCAATTAATCCTTTTGCAATTCTGCTGAGAGAAGAGCCTGAGTTTTCTAACCAAAGAGTGCACAAAGTCCAAAGGAACATGCTTGGGTATGAGTGAAAGGTTCTAGGAATCTGGGTCCTATCTGTAATTCTGCCTGTGAGCAAAGTCACAAAATGCCCTCGGCTTAGACCTTTAGGACCCCCTAGAGGAATACAGCTTTCTACCCTGTGAGGGCTTCAGAGCTCAAGAGTTCATTCAGAGCCTCAAAATCTCACCACCCGCAATAGCATTGAACTAATGTCCTTACTCAGGAGAAGGATATGGCAACCCACTCCCAAGGCAATCCCGAAACAATCAGCCACTGAAAACCCTATAAGGGTCGCTATGAGTCGGACACGACTCAATGGCACCTAACAACAACAACAATGTCCTTACTGAGGTTTAAGTTTATAGACTTTAAAACGTCAGCAGCAAAACCATTAAGCCAGATTCCCTGGCCCCATGGCGACACGCTGTACGGTCTGACTGGCTGTCTGGAGGACTAACCTTCGTCGCTTCCTCCACGCTCTCCCTGAGGGCCTGCAGCTCAGCGTCGTACTGCTCCTTCAGCTTGTCCATCTCCTGGTCGTGACTGGAGACCTCCTCCTTCAGGGCGCCTTTCAGGGCCGTGAGTTCGCGCTCTCGCTTTCTCAAGAGGTCTTCCTGCTCCTCTTTGGAGATCAGCAGGTCTTGAAGATCCTGCTTTGCTTGGAGGAGTTCCTAAAGAGAGGAAACAGGTGGAGGGGGATAAAGGGGAGGGATCTCTGAGAGTGGCCCTGCATCTCCCCTCCAGTGGTAGCCTCCTCCCCTGTCCGCTCTCTCCTTCCTCATCCCACACACCTGCCTGAGCTCCGCGCCTCTCCCTCTGCCCTTCATAGAGGCCATCATTCCCTGGGGCCCATCTCTCTTAGCTTGAGGTTTTTGTTTGTTTATTTGTTTGTTTTCCCAGCACTGGGGGTTGAACTCAGGGCCTCACGCCTGCATGCTTTGCAAGTGCTGGACTACTGAGCTGCACCCCCAGTCCATTTTTTTACTTTTTGAGACAGGGTCTCAACTAAGTTACATAGACTGCCTCTGGTCTTGAATTTGCAATCCTCCTGCCTCTGCCCCTCCCAAGCCGCTGGCTGGGATTATAGGCGTGCACTACCATGCCCGGCTTTCTCATCTTGAGATTTAATGTAAGGGACACGCGATGCGTTTGAGTTCATTGCCATTGCTGGGAGGGTCATGCCTGTCTTCACATCCTTCTTCATTGCTGTGCGAGGTTACTGCCCTTGCTGTGGCCCTTTGAGCGCTGTTGCAGGATGGGGCCCATGCTGACTTGTGGGCCTCCCCTGCTTCAAACCCTCCTGGATCCCGCATGTGTCAAACCCTCCGTTCACACTCCTAGTACATCCTGAACACCATCTCATTTTCACTCTTCTTCAGACAGCCTTGATGCATTTTACCTAGTGCTCTCTGTACTTTGATCATTTTTCTTATTTTCACTAGAAGGGTGTCAGCTTCTTGACAGACAAACCTAGATGTTTTACTATCAGTATATTTTCAATGCTAGCATCAAGGATACTAGGAACACTTGTCTGTTCCAGGTAAAAATAAGTTAATGTGCAGTACAGCAGGAGTCAGAGACTTCAGAATTGCAAACCAGTCTGTTCCTTCACACTTGTGGCTTCTGGATACAAACACATTCTATTCTCTGGGAGCTCCTGGGGACTGAAAATTGGCCACACTAGAGAACCACACCCTCGGAAATGACAAGCTACTTTCAAGAGAGGTGTCACTGCTGAGGGATAGAAACATTTAAATCAATTTAAATACAACTGGCAATGAAATCCTTTCCGTGGACATGCATATCCATTAGGGCAGGGCAACCCCAGAATGGAACATATTAGACAGACCAAGCCTTAGCCCACCCCGAGTCTAACCTGCAGGCATTGATAAGCTTGGATGAAATGTCAAGAGACCCATCTAGGTATTGAGGGTGACTCTGGCTCATTCCAAAGCACCAAATAAATTAACTGTCCTGACTCTAAGGGGACACCTGGCTGTCGCTGTCCAACTCCTCAGTGAGAAGCAGCAGGGCCTCCCCCGTCCCTGTTGCCACTGGCGACCCTCCAGGGCTTCCAGGAGCCTCCTGCCAGGTCTTCAGAGAAGCCCTGGGGACTTTATCCCACTTCCTGCTTTCGCTCTCACACATTTCTCGGTTGTTTTGGCGATAAGGCAGTTCCTCTTCCCACACTTATCTCTTCCAGGATATATCTGTGCTTTGTGTGGCAGCTTGTGTACTGTCGCCAATGCATGTCAAGAACTGAGATTTTTATGGTCCATTCTACACCAGCGGGCTCTTATCTGGGGTTGGGGCTGTTGCTTAAGTGGATTGTGCTGCACAAATCCAATCAGATTACACCTTCCATATCGCCTATTAGCACTTGAAGTTTTCCAGAATGGAAACCAAAGGCCCAGGAGGTTTCAAAAACTTCACTGCACTGCCTCGGGGCTTAATTATATCAAGTCAAAGAAGAGAGAAAAATATGTAAACTCCAAAATGCAAGGAAACATCCATTAGAAACGAACATGCTTCTCTGTAGACTCTAATCAGAGAAACCAAGGGAAACCTTTGGTTATTTAGAATCAGTGACTTACAGCCAGGCACAATGGTGCATATCTTTAATCTCAGTGAGTCAGGAGGCTGAGGCAGGAGGACGGAGGGTTGGAAACTAGAAGCAGCCTCTACTAGTTTGCAAGACCATGTCGAAAGTTGAAAATAAAAAAAAAAAAAAAAAAATGGGACTGGAGGTGTAGCTCAGTGGTGGAGTGTTTGCCAACATACTCAAGGCCCTGAGTTCAAACACCAGTATTATAATTAATTAATCAAATCTAAATTTTAAGAAAAAAAATTTTAAGAGATCAAGGGTACAACGCAGTGACAGAGCATTTGCCTACCATGTGCAAGGCCCTGGGTTCAACCTACCAGGATGGGGGGTAAAAAGTGGAATCAGTGCTTTCCAAACCTTTATGCATTCAGAAGGGAAGGGAGGGAAGGACCTAGAAAAGCTGACTGTATTTGGCACTTACTGCATAATAAGAACTGTGCTAAGCATTTCCAAAAATGCAAAGGAATGAATAGTCAAGGAGATGAATAGTCTTTCCATTCATAAGTGAAAAAACCCAGGAGCTCTAAGATGCTAATATGCTCCCTAAGAGCGCACAGCCTTTAAGCAGTAGAGCTGAGATTGTGACCCACACTGGATCCCAAAACCCTTCCTCATCGCCATACAGACACCACAGACCTGACCACAAAACCACCGACAAGGCTAAGGAGCGAACAATGGCACTGTGATCTGTCTATGAGATGCAAACAGAACAGAGCACCTTTTGGCTGGAAACACCTGGAAGGAGGTCCAAAAGCAAAAAGCAAAGAAATATGACTACAACTTCAAAAGACAAGAAGGAAGGAAAGCTGAGACAAAAAGGAAGTGTAGCCTGGGACCAGCTGTTATCAGCCACGGCCAGAGGCTGTCCCAACAATGGGCCACTGAGAGGCAGGCACCAGAATGTCCACAGCAGCAACTTATTTGTCCACAGAGAGCTTTATTTTACATGCCACCTGTCCACAGGCCCTGTATATCTAAATGCAGAAAACACTGTCTAGACTCTCCTTGGCACAAATGCTTCTAGAAGTTCGATAGGGTCCCTATCTCTGGCCTGAGCTCATTAAAGGGGTAAATATAAGTTTTTTCATCACAATGATACGCTGACAGAGTCCTGTAACTTTTTGCTCCGGAGAGATGGCCTAGAAAAGTGTAACACAGCTGGTGAGAACCATGATATTCTCAGCTGCCTTATTAAAAGTTATAGAATGTTCAGTAATATCAAACCAAAAGTCTACGGCTATTTTAGAGATCTCATTTCTGAGCACAAACTATCCCCACACTGATGCCATTTCATAACCAGAGTATTTCAGTGACACTGGAGTACCTACATGTTGGCAAATGCCAGGAGTAAAACATCACAAGGCTCTTGAAGGGGGGACCCATGGTTCAGTACTACAGGCTCCCACCAAAGACAGACATTTGAGCATTAGAAAAACCTCAGTGTCATAGCATTTAGAAAGAAGTTGTAAGTTGACCTGTTAGCCCCAGCATGGAAATTAATTCATCCATGGACAAAGAAGTGGCTGAAAACCTATTTATGATTATTTTTGTAACTTGAGTTAAAAAGTAATTTTCACAGCCCACGAGGTAGAGGCAGGAGGATGGCAAGTTTTGAGGCCAGAGACAAGCTGGCAAGACCTTGTCTCAAGATTTTTAAAAAAAGAGTTGGAGAGGGCTGTGGGTACAGCTCAGTGGTAGAGCGGTCGCAAAGTACACACAGGGCACTGGGTTCAACCCTCCAGTACTGCCAAAAAAACATTTTCAGAACTATCAGCTAGAAATAACAAATCTGCCCTGTTGCTGGTCAATTCTATGATTTAAGAAAACAAAGTATTGTCTACTATTTCTTCCTTTTTTAACTATTTTATTCTTTCTCTAGAGAGGCCTGATGTTATTAACAAAATGGGCTGGGGGTTTAGCTCAGTGATAGAGTATGTGCTTAGCATGTGCAAGGCCCTGAGTTCAAATCCCAGCATTGAAATAAAGACAGACTTTGTGAAAAATCTGGGCCATTATGCAGGCACAAAACATACAGCCTTCAACATTTTTCAGACACTCAAAAGCTTAAGAATTTAATGTTCATTGTGTTTAAGAGTCCGTTCTGAGCCAAAAGCCATAGAAAAGTTGGCCACAACTACATTCTGTTATCAAATTCCTCCAGGCCACTTTTTAAGATATGAAGAATAAATTGAAAGTGACAAAGAAGTGGGATCTACTTTATTAGTGCTATAGAAACCATAGATCATGTTTTAAATGTTGCTAAAAAGCCAAAGGAAACTGATAAAAGCAGTGAGGGTGATTTTCCATCAGGGGAAAAAAAACTCACTTGGGCCTAAAAGAGCTAACTGTGTCCCTCCCCCACCTCACTCCTCCTGCAGATACAAGCAGCAGGTGACACAGGTCCTGTTAGAAAAGGTGCAAACGACCAGGAGTTAGCACCTCTAGGAATGTGTTTAAGAAAAGATATGCTCAAAGCCAGGCATGATGGTGTATACCTGTAAGATGAGCACTCAGGAGGCTGAGGCAGGAGGATTGTGAGTTCAAGGCTAGCCTAGGCTACCTAATGAGATCCTGTCTCAACCTCCACCAAAACACACGTCACCAAAACTGAGACTAATATCTTTATCCTCTTAACCAACAAACTGTTTCATAAGTTATATTCAGTTAATTGTCTACTATGTCAGTATGTTGTGTTTAAAGAACTAAACAAGTACCAGGTATGATGGCCAATGTCTGTAATTCTAGCACTAGGGAGGCTGAGGCAGGAGGATAGATGTGAGTATGAGGCTAGCCTGGGCTACATAGCAAGTTCCAGGCCAGCGTGGGCTACACAGTGAGACCCTGTCTCAAGAAAGCATTTAGAGAACTATGCAGTTCATTTTAGAATTACTTCCTTTTTCTTAAATGGTGACTTTAAAATAATTTAAATACTGAAAATTATTTATTCATTTGCTCTGTGGTTTGGCAAGGTGCTAGACATGAAATGGGAAAAGCAGCAAAGATGATATATGCTCTTGAATGAGCTGGCTGAAAGAAAGATACAAAAATAGAGCAAAGTCAAGTCTGCTAAAACAGAGAATCTAAAAGGATAGGCGTTATGGGGGGACTCACAGTTGTAGGTTTTAGTCTGGGGGGAAAATCAGCAGCTTAGGAGACTTCCCAAGAGTCAAGATAACATCTTTTCTTTTGTTAGGTTGTTGTTAGGTGCCCTCGAGTCGGTATCCGACTCATAGCGACAATCCACCCCCAAGGCAATCCCGAAGCACTCAGCCATTGAAAACCCTATGAGGGTCTTTTCTTTTAGAATCAACGAATTATTGACGAAAGGAGCCCTAGAGCATGATAACATCTGCTATTTAAATTGCTCTGTGAAACTACGCTTTCCCTGAAAACCATAAACTCTTCAGTGACATCCGTTCTGGCAATTTATCATTAGGAACGTTTAAGGAGTAAAAAGAAAGACACATGGAAAAAATGTTCGCAACTCATAACTGGAAAAAAAGAAACAATTTAAATACAGGAGAATGAGTGAGCCCATGGTGGTTTTAGCTCTTTAAAAAATTAAATATGAAAACTATAAAGTATAATAAGGAAAAAGGTTTCTCACATACTCACTTTTAAAAGCAGGTATCAAAACTGTAGGGATACTATGACTGTCCCTATATTATTTAGAGATCTGTAGATGAAATCTACCAGTGGATAGGAAGGCAAACAGAAAATGGAGAAATAAATAATTTCTAAGTATTAGGAAAATATGTGTCACCTTTAAAACTTCACTTTGTTGTTTTAATAGTAGTTCAGTGACAAATGCACATATTTTCAAAGGCGCACTCTAATGTATCTTGTTCTTGTAACTCTGAGCTCTAAAGAAGGTAGAGCAGCAAGAAGGAGTGTAATCTCAGGAATATGGTGTTTAAGAAATCACTGCATCAAAAGAGAAATACCAGGTGGTAAGGAATGGGGCTGAGGTCTTCTCTGGAGTAAAGATCTAACCAGGGATTGAGGGAGGTCTTTGGGAAGAAACAAGATAATTCTCCCTCACCTATGTGAAAAGTGAGTTCACAAGAGCTCTGCTATGTGGCCACAGGGCTCTCCTCTCAGCCCGTGTCTGGCCATGGGGGAGACTTTGGGGGAGAGAGGCTAAGATCTGCTGAGGAGGAGCTAAAATCCATGCTGGACTGGGCACCTTGGCACAAGCTTGTAATCCCAGTACCCCAGAGGCTGAGGTAGGAGGATCACAAGTTCAAGGTCAGCCTAGGCTACACAACAAGAGCATGTCTCAAAAAAATAAAAACAAAAAAACTAACAACAACAACAAAAAAAAAACTCCCAGGGAATTATTTCAAAACTACACAAGGAAGGGGAGAGAAAGCAGTTGACAGAGACTTAAAAGAGCTCCAGGAAGGAACTTAAAGGCCAGAAGTTGGGGGGGGAGGCAGGGTTGTTTATTTTGTTCTTGTTTTTTGGTTTGCAGAAATTTATTACAATTGATAACATGTTTAATCATCTAGTCCACAGAGCATCCATCCATCTGCCTTTCAAAGGGTGAACTGCATGCCTATTGCTGCCATACAATTCTTAAGGTTTTGAAAATAACATAAGGTATCTGTCTACTGGCACTTCTCCAATCATGAATTTTTGAGACAGGATTACTGTATAGCCGAGGATGGCCTTGAACTCAGGATCCTCCTGCTTTTGCTTCCCAAGTAGCTGGTATTACCTGCCACTGTGCCTAGATTCAATCTTTAAATCTTAAACTCTTTTGCCTAAAGCTTGCACTGTGCATCATTGTCAAGCTGACTTTTCTTATCTTTATTTAAAAGGTCTCCACAGTCTGGGCCTAACCAAGCCATTCAGATAAAAAAAAAAAAAAAAAAAAAAAACACCTAATCTAGACAATATAGACACCACTTGAAGTTTGTTTTGTTTTTGTTTTGTTTTTTGTGATACTAGGTGGCTGAGCGCAGGGTGTTGTACATACTTTTCCAAGCTGCACCCCCGCCCCTTTTTAAATATTTTATCTTGAGGCAAGGTCTCACTAAGTTACACAGGCTGCCTCTGGCCTCAAACCTGCAATCCTCCAGCCTCTACCTCCCCAGTTGATAGAATTACAGGTGTGAGCCACCATGCTCAGCTCAGTTTTTTTTTAACCCTATGAAACAAAGAAAACACCTCATCCCTAAAGATGAAAGCAATAGAAAATTAAATACTAAGATAGTACCTTTAATTTTTGGCTTGAGGGGGCTGTTTCTACAATCAAAGCTTATAAAGAAATGTTTCAATACTAAGCTAAAATGTTGTTGTTGTCAGGTGCCATCAAGTCAGTATCCGACTCATAGTGACCCTCATAGGGTTTTCAAGGGCTGACTGTTTTCGGGATTGGCTTGGGAGTGGATTGCCAGGCCCTTCTCCCATTTTTGCAGTGCTGGGAATTGAACTCGGGACCTCAGAGACTGCAGCGCAGCGCTCTACCAACTGAGCTAAATCCCAGCCCCAAGCTAAAATATAGGTGATGATAATGTTATAGCAACTATAAAACATCAAAATAGGTATAGATATAAAAGTTCTTTTTCTGATCCTCAATTATACTTATTCCCAATTTTAAAAAAGCCAGCGCTTACTCTGTACCCATCAACATTTACCAATAAGGGGAGAAAGAAAAAAATAATAAAAAATAAAAAATATCACTGCTTTCTAATCATTTTATACTTGTCCATCTTACACATCAGCAAGCTGGTAATCTAATTCAGGGAAGCAACAAGGGCCTTTGACAAACCACATACCAATAAGCACTAAGTGGAGGGGAAAGAATCACAGCAAATACATACACAGCAAATAAATCCATTTGCTCATATGGATCCACTGAATCATCTACCAAATATGTACTGATTGCTGAACATTCCCAACTCTGCCCTGGTAGATTTTTTTTTTTTTTTTTTAATACTAGGGAGTTGAATCCAGGGCCTCATGCATGCTTTTTACAAGCACTCAACCACTAAGCCATACTCCCAGGCCATTTTTTACTTTGATTTTGAGACAGGGTCTTACAAAGTTGCACAGGCTGCCTCTGACTTCAAACTTGCAATCCTCCTGCCTCTGTCTTCTGAGTTGCTAGGATTACAGGCATGTGCCATCACTCCCAGTTTTGTGGGGCTTATAAAAATAAAAACCTCACCTGGCGCCATGGTGCACTGCTATATTCCTAGATACTTGGGAGGCTGAAGCAGGAAGCCAGAGAAAGCCTGAACAATTTAAAAAGACTCTGTCTCAAAATAAAAATAAAAAAGGGACTAGGGATATGGCTCAGTGATGGAGTGCTTGCCTAGCATGTTCAGGGGCTTCGGTTCAATCCCCAAATATGGCAAAAATTAAATTAAATTTTAAAACCATAAGCATTAGTATAATCTTAATGTCTTTCCATAAACACCATACTTACAAAGTATGTCATCTAAAGTTTAACCTGAATCTATTAATGTTTATATCTTATTTCCAATTTACTAGGAACCTAAGGGATAATGGAACAAGTTAATGAACACCATAAGGAAACAATTAGGCAAATCTAGAATGGGAGGCCCTGTTCCAATTGCCTCAGAAGGTCAGTGGGATGGGAGAGAGCAAGGAGCAGGGGAGGGGAGCAGAAGGAGCGATGAAGATAAAAGAAATCCAAAAGACACAGCAATGGAAGCAATGTGGGATTCCTGCCTAGATCCTAGCTGAGGGGAAGAAAATAATGACCATAAAATATATTTGGGGGACAAGTAGGTAATTCTAAATAAGAGATGAGTATTAATTATTATATTATAGATTTAAACATTATAGGAATTGTTAATTTATTAATTACAACAGCAGCACTATATGTAAGAAAATTACCTAAGTTTTCAAAGATGCCTGTTGGAAATTTTAAATGTAAGGTATAGTCTTATCTGTAATTCACTTTGAGATAGTTCAGTAAACAAATAAAAAACAAAAGGATGAATGGATGACCACACAAATAAATGGAATAAATAGGACAAAATATTAACAACTGTTGGGTCTGTGTTGGGGATCTCTGGGTTAACATAGTATTGTATTTTTCTGCATGGTTCAAATTTTTCCTAGAGCAGTGTTTAAAAACAATGGCCACAGACACAAGGGGAGCAGATGTACACAACAGAAAATGGCTTGCAGCACCTAGTCCCCCACACCCCATCCTCTCCAGGCAGGTGGGGCCATCACCTGACCCACCGTCCCCTTACCTCAATCAGAGCTCCCTTCTCCCTGTCCTCAGACTGCTTAGCACTATCCAGTTCATCGTGCATTTCTGAGAGCTGGTCCTGCAGGTCCCTGATCTCTGTCTGGTGCTGCTCCCGTTCCATCTTCACCTGAAAAAGCCTGGAGGGGAAGAGGCCATCAGAGAGACTCCTGGGCTTGGAGGTCTTCATCCAGTCTGATTTCAGACCTTCAGGCTGCCAAATGGTCGTCTACAGCTCCAAGGAGCCTCCTAATCTCTGATCTGCACTGAACAAGGCATCACCAACCTTTCAAACACCTGCTAAGGACTCAGGGCTATGGCCTAATTTTCCCAAGACATTAGATGAGAAGTCAAACCAATGAAATGGGGAGGGTAATAACGGGGACACTTCCTTCACAAAAGGAGACCATAGGGTACTAGAATTTGGACACAGAAGACATGGAAATAACAAAAACCAATTTTGTTGATTTTTTCACCACAGTCACTCCACCCAGTACTCCAGACCAGGAGAATCAGCAAATTTTAGCCTATGGCCCAATGCAGCCCATGCTTGTTTTTATAAAGTGCCACTGGAACATAGTCATTCATTTCTGTATTGCTTGTGGCCACGTTCACAATATGATAGCAGAGTTGAGTGGCTGCAACAAAGACTACATGGCCCACAAACCTTACAATAATCCCTATCTGACAAGGAAAAGTTTGTCAACGTCTGCTGTCATCCAAACTTACCACTACTATACCTTTTCAGTTCCTAAGTTCTTTACTATGCCTTAAATTTTCCTTCTTATTTTCTTTATTTTCTGAAATTAACCTCTACGAATCTTCTTGTTGCTATTTTCCAATACTAGGACGTTGAACCCAGGGCCTCATGCATACTAGGCGCTGAGCTGTACCCCCAACCCCTTTTTTATTTTGAGACAGGATCTCTCTAAGTTATACAGGCTGCCTCTGGCCTCTAGCTCACTATCCTCCTGCCTCAACCTCCCAAGCCTCTGGGACGACAGTTGTGTGACGCCACATGCTACAATTATGTAATTTGTTTTGTTTTGATGCTGGAGATTGAATTCAGGGCCTGGCTCACGGTAGGTAAGCATTCCATCACGGACTTCATGCCCATTCCTCTCTGAATGTTTTAAAAGCAAAAACTCCAACATCGAAATTGCAAGGACAATCAAATGCTTTTATTACATAATGTCTTACATTTCTTGAATCTCCCTCTGCATTTCCCCTTTCTTAACCTTTCTCTTAAGGCTTCTGTCACATCCACAGGGCTCAGGGCACTGTGCATTTTCAGACCTTGTTTTTTGATCCTTTTGCCACAGATGTTAATTTCACACTGCCCAGACAGGGTAACCTTGGACTTAACTTTCCTTCTTTATAGACTGAACAGAGATGTGAGTACCCATCACAGACCAGCCCCAGCCAGGATAACATTTCCGAGCTAGGAGATGGTGGAGGCCATGGGACACGTGCTTTTGGGAGGCTGGTCTTTAGCTATCACCACTGAGTGCTCTCCAGGTCTCACCTCCCTGCGGTGAGATCTGCTTTAAGAGTTGAAACTTCACAAGACACACTTCAAGGTGCACAAAGCATGTTAATAATTATTAACCTCCCTGCTCACCAGTCTGCACATGTCGCCAGCTCCACGGTTTTACAAGGATAAGAGGGAACAGGGAGGGAAGAGTGAGCAGACCCGGTAAATATTTGGAGGGCTGGGTGGTGTTAAAAGGACAGAAGGGCCGAGGCTCATGGCCCAGAACTCACTCCTCCAGGTTTCTCCGCAGCTCGCCTTCGCTGTCTTCCAGGCGTTGCTGCAGCACGGCGTTCTCTGCCGCCTTGCTGTCGTGTTGGCTGCGCAACTCTTCTAGGCTTGCTTTCATTCTCTCTTTCTCTTCTTTGATGTTCTGTTGGTTCTAACAAGAGTCAGGTGATATTAAAGTACATCCACTGTGGAGTAGCACAGCCCCTCAGAAACCTGCCTCTAAACTCTAATGGACTGTGTCTCTGCACTTAAGATATCAAACTTAAACTACATAATTAAGGCACAGAAAAAATAACTACAAAAGGATATTTCAACTGAAATACTTTAATATTTCAAATATGTATAGTTGAGGAATTGTGATACTTCTAAAAGAAGTATACAAACATAGCTAAGGCTCGTTCTACTATTTCTATTAATTCAGATGATTTACATACCAACGTATTATAAACTTAATTTCCTATTAGGCTGCCTGAATCCAACAGTATTTCTTTTATTCAAACAGTCTCTGTATGTTTTGGTTTGTTGTTGTTAGGTGCCATCAAGTTGGATCCAACTCATAGAGACCCTATGTGCGATATAGCAACCCTATGTACAATAGACGAAAGCACTACTTGACTCTGTGCTGTGCCCAGCACTGTATCAGCACTTCTCTTCTATTCATAGGGTTTTCAATGGCTGATTGTTCATTGGGAGTGGGCTGCCAGGTCCTTCTCCCAAGCCTACAGCACCCAGTATTCCCATGCAGTCTCCTGTCCAAGTACTAACCAGGCCCAACCCTGCTCAGTTTCTGAGATCTGACGTGATCAGACGCTACAATAGTATGGCTGCCCACATGTTTTGGTTACTTAAAACAATTCTTCGGGCAGCAGCAGCCAAATACATAGGAATTTATTCAGTGATGAGAAGAATGTTTCTTTAGGGGGAACAATTAGTCTCAACTTCACCTTGTCATCCCAGTGTATTTAAAATATTCTTTATTAACCACAAGAGAAATGGAAAAAATAAAGAAAAAACGAGATACCTTGACCTCCAGTTGAAGCTGCCTCTGAAGTTCAGCCACTTCTAAAGTCAACTTGTTTTTCTGTTCCAATAGATCTTTGACTTCAGATGTGGAGTTAGAAGTCTAAAATTAATTATGAAGATATCCTAATTTAAATGTTCAAGATCTTTAATTCTCTAACCCCCTCCCCAAGTATAATCAAAGCAGTAGTAGATGCATAACATTAACCATCTTACAACTCAATTAGAATGTCAACCCCTACAGAAGCTTCCCTGATTTTGCGGGCAGTTAACCATGCTGGGCCCTTGGGACTCTAGTGAACTTGATTTTCCATCATTTATCACAGCCACAGCAATTACATCACCAGATTCCTCAACACTAGTCCAATATGACTAAAATTTGCTTAAGTGGTATATTTGTTGGAAGTCCTTAAAGTATCGAGTAAGCAATTAAGAAATAGTAAGATACTAAGTTTAGGATAAGCAAACTTTAAAAACTTCTCCATAATAAATTCTAGATTCCAATTCTCAGAAATCACTGGTTATGAAAAAATAAATAACAAATTCTTTTTCTAAGTAAATTGAGGGGAAATTTCATTTTTCTAATTTAATAGCAGAACACAGTTTAGCTTCAAAGTTTCTTAGGAGTGCTTTGAGAATTACTACCTTAGGGGACAATGAACTTTTGGAGGGCACAGATCATGTTTTATATATCTACAGAGCCCAACAATTTTCCTATATTTAAGATGCTGAAATCCTAGTTTTAGTCATGATAAGAACAGCTAATATCAGATTTATTCTCCCAGCAAACACTATGTCAACTAGATCAAATCTGTACAACATTCTGTGCTGGCATTGAAAATACACACACACACACACACACACACACACACACACACACACGGCTGTAACCCTTAAAAAGGGAAACATGTGAGGTCACCCTACATTTACCCTGGGCTCTCCCTGATTACATTTCCAAACCACCACTCAGGAAAAATTTTAAACCCCAAACAATGTCACTAGGTAATAGCAAATAAAAAGTATCGAGTAAACAATTAAGAAATAGTAATATACTAAGTGAGAAACCACTCTACACATATCAGAGTGGCCAATATCCAAAATACCGAAAATACCAAATGCTGACAAGAATGTAGAATAAAGACTCTCGTTCATTGCTAGTGGGAACGCAAAATGGTACAGTGACTGGGGAATACAGTTTGGTCGGTTGGTACAAAATTAAGCATTCTCCTCCTATATGAGCCAGCAGATGCAATCCTTCGTTTTACCCAAAGGAACTGAAAACTTATATCCACACAAATACCTAGACATACATGTTTGTTGTTAGGTGCCACTGACTTGGGTCCAATTCATAGTGATCCTGTGTACAACAGAACAAAAGAGTCCCCAAACACTGTACCATGCACACAATCTTTTTATGTTTGAGCCCATTGTCGTAGCCACTGTGTTTCTTCTCATTTTGAGTCAGGTCACATCAGCCAAAGGAGGTCCCAGGGGCTTTACTCCATTCTATCATTAAGGTCCACTCTACTTTGAGGAGGCAATGCTTCCCCAGGCATTTCTTGAATGATTTCCAGCTTGGGTGAGGCTCATTTTCCAACACTATATTTGACAGTGTTTTTCTGCTATTCATTGGGTTTTCAATGGCTCCTTGTTTCCTGAATGGGCTGCCAGGTCCTTCTCCCTAGACTGTCTTATCCTGGAAGTTCAGCTAAAACCTGTCCACCATGGGTGGCCCTGCTGGTATGTGAAATACCAGAGGCATAGCTTTCAACATCACAGCAGCATACTGTGACAGATGTGTGGAGGACAGAGACACAATCTTATTCATAACTGACAAAATTTAGAAGCAACCACAATGTCCTTAGTAGGTGAATAGATAAGCTGTGGTATATCAAGCAGTGGAATACTACTCAACACTAAAAAGAAATGAACTATCACTCCATTAAAAGACAAAGAAAAAACTAAAATGTATTCTACTAAGTGAAAGAAGCCAATATGAAAAGGCCACATACTGTGTGAATTCAACAATATGACATTCTGAGTAAGACAAAAGTATAGAGACAATAAAAAGATTACTGGTTGTTAGGGGTTAGAGGAGAGGGAGGGACAAACAGGCAGACCACAGAGGATTTTTAGAAGAGTGAAACTATTCTCGCAATATTATAATGATGGATACATGTCATTATTCATTTGTCAAAATCAGTAGAATGCATGACACCAAGAGTGAACCCTAATGTAATCTATGAACTTTGTATGATAATGTGTCCACTGACTCTGGTAGACAATGTGTGGAGACAGGGAACCCTCTTTCCTCTCCATTCAATTCAGCTGTGAACCTAAAATTGGTCTGAAAAATAAAGTTTATTCATTTAAAAGCCAAAAAATATCCAAACAGAAAAGGGCAACTCACTGATGAAAGAAACAGATAGGAGTTGAGAGCTAAAAAAATAGAGATTTCAGGGTCAGGGTATAGGGAAAGTAAGAACTCCACAGAAGCAGCTCCAAAGAATATTTTATAAATACAAAATACATATACACATCTTGGTGTGTGAAAATACACACACACATCTTGGATTCTTGGATGACTTCTAAACTGTATTATGAACAAGGCAAGATTCTGAGAGACCAGCAGAAAAGAGCAGCTAGGAGGTGAAGAACCCACAGAGACTTCACAGGTTACACAAAGCAACTGAGACAGAATTCCAGCTCAGCCAATAGAGAAAAACCTTGGTGGACATTCTGGCATTCACTGGAGACCAAAGAAGGGAATATGGGCCATGCCATAGGAGTAAGGGCACAAATTGGACTAGACCCATCCAATGACTCCTGCAACCACCCTGCACACAGAATGATGGGTATTTACCTGCATAAACTTAACATTCAGAAGAAAACTCAACATTCTTCAGGGGGAGCTAACACTATCAAGAGCATCTATAACTTGATATCCACTGTGTCTAGCATACAATTTTTTAAAAACCCTGGACCTGCAAAAAAGCAGGAAAGCCTGGCCAAAAATCAAAAGATGAAATAAACAATGGAAGCAGAGATGATCCAGATACAGAAACTAGCAGACAAAGACTTCAAAATCACTATTTTTTCTTAAATAGAGGAAATTATGGATGAAATGGATAAAATGATGAAGGGTTTCCACAGATAATTAGATTCTATAAATATAATCAAGTGCACATTCTAGAATGGCAACGCAATATTTGAAATTTAAGAACTCATTAGATGGTTCTTAAAAGAATAAGTCTAAAAAACGGATGAAGATGTTTTTTGCCATATTATTTTTTAACCTAAATTCTGCACACAGGAAAAACCATGGGATGTTTGTCTCCCCTACCCCTATTACCAGAAGAAAGTTCTTTGAAAGACACCTTAAAAAAATAAGTCTTAATAAAAGATTGACATTGCCAGCAAACAGGATTAATGAATTTGAAAGGTCAATAGAAAATATCCATAATATATGATACACCAAAAGAAATACTCGCTCACCCTCCTACACGCACACAGAATAGACAACAAGGGATTGGAGGACATCATCAAAAATTCCAAAATTCATGTAATTGGAATCTGAAAAGAGATGAGAGAGAGAGAGAGAGAGAGAGAGAGAGAGAGAGAGAGAGAGAGAGAGAATGTAAAGGCAATATGCAAAAGAGTATCCAAGAATTTTCAAATCTGATGAATACCAGCAACCTCTCAAGAACGCATCGAACCCCAAGTAGTATAAACTCAAGAAAAAACACATTTAGGCACATTATACTCAAACTTCTCAATAGTGAAATAATAAAATACTCAAAGCAGCCAGAACAACACTAACCAGCACTGAGAAGGATGCCTGGCTTCCCAGTGGAGCCCATGAGAATTAGAGATAACCATACAGTATCTTTAAAGTTATGAAACAAAATGTATTTGCCAAACCAGAGTTCTCCCAAAATGAGAATGAAGGAAAGACGTTCTCAAACAACCCTGAGAGAATTCACTATCAATCGAAAAGTATTATAGGATATAATAGAAACCTTCTCCAGGTTGGAAGAAAAAAGTCCTAAATGAAAACACAGAAGCACAAAATGAATGAACAGTAGTGCAAAGAGAATAAACCTAAATGAAAGTCATGCAAGACCTTTAATATGACAGGGTATTTCAACTAGTTGAAAACATAAATGAGAAGGAAGTTCACACTCATGAATAGGAGTATCAATAATATTAAGATATCAGTTCCAATTTCATTTACACATCCAGTATAATACCAATCAAAATTCCTGGAAGTCTTCTCTTTTTTTGTAAGGAAAGGCAAAAGACTTAGAAGAGCCAAGACAATCTTGAAGAAGAATGAAGTTGGAAGACAACATTATTAGATTTCAAAGCTTAAAGTTATTGTACTTAAATCTGTATGGTATTAGTGAAAGAAGAGACAAGCAAAACCAATGGAACAGTGTTAGAGATTATATAACAACTGGAACATGTGTGCACTGCTGGTGGGGGTGTAAATTGTTTCAACCACTTCCTAAAATCATTTGGAGCAAGGTGCCATGGTGCCTACCTATAACCCCAGTGACTCAAGAGGCTGAGGCAGAAGGATAGCAAGAATGTGCCTTATGGTGTACTCACACAATGGAAAACTATATATCAATAAAAACTGTTGCTGTTGTTAGGTGCCGTCAAGTCGTGTCCAACTCCTAGTGACCTCATAGGGTCTTTAACAGCTATTTCGGGATTACCTAGGGAGTGGATTGCCATGTCAACTTCCAGTTTTGCAGTGCTGGGAATGGAACTCGGGACCTCAAAAACTGTAGAGCAGGGTTCTACCAACTGAGCTAAACTCCAGCCATCAATAAAAACTAGTTGCTGATAAATGCAGGATTAATGAATCTCACTGACAACGTTGCAGCAATTAAGCTAGACCTACAAGAGTACATATTGTACATTTTTATTTATATAAAATTTAAGCAAGGTAAAGCTAATCTAGGTCTGCAAGCATAGCACCCTGGCATCCTATCCCACTTGGTATCAGAAGCTAAGCAAAGTCAGCCCGGTTAGTCCTTGGATGGGAAACCACTTGGGAATACCAGGTGGTGCAGGCTAGGGAGAAGGACCTGGCAATCCACTCCCAAAACAATTTGCCATTGAAAAACCCTATGAATAGCAGAGAAGCACTGACAATAGTGCTGGGCATGGCACAGTGTCGGGGAGTGGATTCATTCTGTTGTACATAGGGTTACTATGAGTCAAATAGACTCAACAGCACCTAACAACAACAACCAAGCTAATCTAGGTGATAGCAATCAGAATATGATTACCTCCACAAGGAGGGGAACATAACTGAATGGGAAGGAACACAGGAAACTTTCTGGGTGATGGGAACATGTCTCTTGATCTGAGTGGTGTTTGCATGGATGCAACCCTGTTAAAAAATCAGTGAACTACACAGTTAAGGTTTGTGCAATAACTGTAAGTTATAACCCAACAAAACTGTATAAAAAATATTTGTTAAAGGCACATCTGTTGTATGAAGTTTTGCCCAAAGCTCATGCCTCTTTGCTCCCAGACCCTTTGTTACAGAACTTTCATTACCCTTGGGATTATTGTTCCATAACCGCCAGGATACAGACTCGAGGGTACCTAACAACAACAACAAACCGCCAGGAAGATTTTTACCCTGTAAGCTCTGCACATGCCTGGAAGCAAGTAGTAAATGCACATTGGCTAGATTGGCTTTCTTCTTTTAGATGTTACAATTCCATAATAAAGAGAGGCCTCTTGAAGAGGGATCTGATTAGGGAGCGCCTGTTAGAAAATCTCTCTGATCTGAGTTTGAACATTAATGTATCTTTTTTTTTCTTCCATGGAATACCAACAGGATGATGTTCTAAAAAGGAGTTGGCTAAAATCCTACAGCACAGGGGTTAGAAAACTACATAAAGGTAAGGGAAGAGAGAAAAGCAGGGATCAAAGCTACAAAAGGCAGAGTCTTGGCTCGCATGTCACCAAATCCAGGTGTGAGTTGTTTATAAGCTCGGAATGAGCTACTTCCCACTGATTCACGGGAGGAGACTAGAACCTAATGACAAAAACACAGGATTTCCAATTTTCCTAGGCAAAATGAGAGCAATCCATTTTAGAATCTAAATCCAACTCAGTGGGGGAAATCACATGCTATTCTTTCAAAAAAAAAAAAAAAAAAAAAAATCTACCTGCTTTGCCATTTTCCAATATGGTCTCAGTCCACAATGGAACGGTTCTTACATTCTCTCCGAAGGAATCACTTAACACCAAAAAGATAAAACTCCCAAGCCTCTGCCAGCAAATAATCAGATTCAGAACATAAGAAGAAGAGGAGAGGAGTAGAAAAATGTGGGCAATTCAAGTCAGGGCGCTGTGATCAGAGCCAGAAATCTAAGAGCCTGCCTTCATCTTCGCATCATCTCGCACTCCACTCAGCAGCAGCTTCTTAATTGGTCTCCCTCTAATCTTCACCTCTCTCCAAAAGTTACAAAAGGAAAGAACTTTTACAAACACCATGGTCTTTGTGCCTGTTTAGAATCCATCCCCTTCAGTCTGGAACGGAACCTTCCTGACTGGCTTCTTCTTCACAACCTGGCTCTCTGTTCCAGCCATGTTAAAGTACTCTCAGTGCCCTAAAAATGGCAAACACATGCCTCTTCATATTTACTCACGCCACCCCCTCGACCTAGAACACCCTGCCTTCCCTACTCCTCACAGAGAATTCTATGATTTCTTTTTTCAGTATTTGGGAGTTGAACCCAGAGCTTCGCACATACTCTTTGCAAGTGCTCTACAACTGGGCTGCACCCCTAGCCCACTTTTTATTTTCAGACAGGGTCTCAGTTATGCAAGCTGCCTCTGGCCTTAAACTCACTATCCTCCTGCCTCCATTACTCAAGTGACTGGGATTGTAGGCGTGCGCCACCAGGCCTGGCTAGAATTCTATGATCTTTTAAGACACCATTGGTGTCACTGTCTCTGGAAGGGCTTCTCTGTCTTCCCCAGTTTGGGCTGGCTGCTCCAAGGCTATAACCCACAATGCTGAGCTTAACATCAAGACCAAAGGCTGTGTTCTCAATAAGAACACACAGGTAAATAAAAGGCAAGAATCATGGTGATAATTTGGATTTAAGAGTTTTACCAAAAAAAAAAAAAAATTTGTATTATTCTTAAGAACTATGTGGAGCTCCTGAAAGCGGTGTATACACAGGGTGTGTGATTTTCCAGATTCCTCCATGGGAATCGAGGGTGGGTATATATGTTGTTGTTAGGTGCCATCAAGTCATGTCCAACTCATCGCGACCCTCACAGGGTTTTCAATGGCTGTTTCGGAATTATCTTGGGAGTGGATTGCCACGTCCTTCTCCCAGGGTATATATGTATGCACCACATACACACACACACACACACACACACACACACACACACACACACACACAGAGTCATGGTCCAGCTGAGTACTAGAAGAATACTGAGCAGAAAACAGAGGAAGCTGATGTCTAAAAATATCCTGTATACATGTTTCCAAAGTTAAAAAGCGGCTACAGACAAGCTTCATGTTTTGTTTGTATCTCCTCTCTACCTCTTGTGAGGTATTTCTCTGGGAGGGGAAGGGAAGATGCACAAACAAGAAATGAGTGCTAACGAAAGGTGCTACAGGGCTGAGGAGCAAGTTCTTAGCTGACCTCTCTAAAAAGCTGCTTCCTTTCGCGTATGAGTTGTACCTGGCACATCTTAGCTGTTTATCAAATAAAAGATGACTTTTTTTCTCCCTTTATTAGTAAATGATGGTGGGGTACAGAGTAATACAGCAATGGCTTTTTCCATTACGCAACCATTACCTCACTTCTGGCTACACATTCATCAAACCACAGGTTTATGGAGTTTATGGCTAATATGTAGCAAAACTCAAATGCATATTTGGGTTATAGTCTATTTTTCCAAAGTACTCATGAAGTTGCTTTGTTTGCATTGAGATTACCCTCTCCCTTTCATCCCTCCACATTGACTATCCTCCCCATCCCACCTTCCGCAACCTTTGCTTCCCTCTGCTAGTTCCCTCCCTCCTTCTTTCTACTCTTTATATTGTCCCTTCTTCACTAAGTTTAATTGTGCATTTTTATAGATCAACTTATGTATAGGATATTTTTCTTCCTTCATGTATGATTCAGCTCCCACATATGCGTGAGGACATATGGTATTTCTCTTTTTGAGCTTGTGTTCATTTGCTTAAGATGATGTTCTCTAGTTCCATGCATTTTGCTGCAAATGACATGATTTTATTTTTTTATTGTTGAGCAGCATTCTGTTGTGTACATGTACCATAGTTTTTTAGCCGTTCTTCTCTTGATGGGCACCTTGGTTGGTTTCATATCCTTGCTATTGTGAAGTGTGCTGGATTGAATGTGGACATGCAGGTATCTCTGTGGTATGACAACCTGTCTCCCTTTGGGTAAATTCCCAGGATTGGTATAGCTGAGTCATCTGGCAGTTCTATTTTTAGTTTTCTGAGGTATCTCCATATTGATTTGCAAAGTGGTTGAACCAATTTATGGTCCCACCAACCATGCAAGAAGGTTCCTTTTTGTCCACAACCTCGCCAGCATTTATTACTATTTGTTTTGCTAATATTGGCCATTCTTACCGGGATGACTCCTCTTTTAACCAAAAATAACTGCTAAGTCCCAAATCAAACTTGGCACAATCAATAAAACAGGCATTATTCTAAAAACGAATTTGGTATCACTCCCCTCTTTCCCCTCCCAGTGCCGGGGGCCTCACCAGGCTCTAATTTCTAGTCTTTCACACCTGACATTCCAGGTTTGAGTCCAAGCTTGTTCACACTTCCCTTGCGAATTTGCCTGTGACAATGCTAGAGTCATTTCATTCTCCCTATTCTTATTTTCCCCTTCTAAATTTTGCCACCTATTTGTGTTATCCTGTTATATTTTAAGTATGCTTAAGTAAAATATCTTAAAACTCTTCTGAAAAAAAAAAAAAAGCCAGGGTACAGGTTTAAAATACAGGTTGAGTATCCCTTATCCAAAATGCTCAGAAAGTGTTTCAGATCTGGAATTTTTCTGGGGTTTGGAGTATCTGCATACACATAAAGATATTTGGGGAACCCAAGATGAAACAAGGTATTTATGTTGCATATATACCTGATATACAGAGCCTGATGGTTGTTTTATAAAATGGTTTTAATAACTTTTTACAGGAAACAAAGTTTGTGTCAGACAGACACGGAATTTTCTATTTATATTGTCATGTCAGCACTCAAAAAGTTCTGGATTTGGGAGCATTCTGGATTTTGGATTAGGGATGCCCAACCTGTATTTAAAACTAGGCCTTCCACATTAGGCACTGCTCCCTTCTCAAGAAACTTCCAGCTGGGAGCAGTGGCGCACGCCTATAACCCTAGCGGCTCGGGAGGCAGAGGCAGGAGGATCGCAAGTTCGAGACCAGAGGCAGTCTGCATAACTTTTAGTGAGACCCTGTCTCAAAAAGTGAAAAAAAAAAAATGGGCTGGGGTTGCAGCTCAGTGGTCCAGCACTTGCAAAACATGCAGGTGCGAGGCCCTGGGTTCAACCCCTAGTACCGCAAAAAAA
>VMDO01028930.1:0-23251 GCA_007922755.1 Pedetes capensis
AGAGAGAGAGAGAGAGAGAGAGAGAGAGCAGCTCCTATCCAGGCCAATATAGCAATATAGGCAGGTAATAAAAAATAAGCATGAAAAACAAGTAAAAGATAGTTTTGTTTTTAAAGGTTGAATGTAACTGTGGTAAAGTTGAAGCTGAGAGCAAAGAGGATGCAGATTGAAGTGTTAAACGGAAAGTTCAGAGCAGACCTCAATGAAAATGAGACATGAATAAAATACAGAAGGAAATGAAGATGTTAGTCACAGGGAGAGTGGGCCATCAGCTAGCGCATGAGGAAGAAGAAGCATGGCTGAAATGTGCAAAAAATGATATGGAGGCAGGTGAGGCTGGAGTCAAACTAGTTCACTAGCATACTAGAAAATGAGGCTAGAGGGGTAGGAATACAAATAGTACTGGCAATGAAGGAAAATGGATGGTTCTATGCAAAGGAATGAAATTATCCAAGTTATACAGTTAAATGGTAACAAAGGCTTTTGTATGATTATTTAGGGCAGGAAAAGTAGGAAGAAGCAAGGAAATTTGAGGAAATAAAATGTTATTATTGAACTAATCAAGATCTCCCCCTTCTCTGTCAACAGAAAGAGCTCTCTTGAATAGGGTAGGGGGAAATGAGCAGTAGTATTATTATATACTTGTTGACAACAAATCTAGGAAGATTTCTTCAGGAAAAAATAACTGAAAAAGATTGGAGACGGATATTGCAATGGTGCTTACAGAATACAACTTATGTAATCAGAACAATAATGAGTTTAACAGAACTGCCATGAATTAAATGACATACTAACCATTCACTCTCCCATTACTTTAAGTTAGAATATTCTGATATTTTTTAGATGAGCATCATATCTGTCAATGTCCATACCTAAGCAAGAAATCACTTTTCTTTTAACTTAATAAATAATATGGAAAAAATCTAAGCATTAATATAGGTTCTTTAAAACAAAAGTTATATTCTTCCTTAAAATCCACCAAAGAAATATATTTGTATTAGATATTCACATTGTGTTGCAAAATAGCTATTTTCATGTATAAGAGGATGATTATTACTTTTCTCAAGATTGACATCTGAAATTTTTGAGTGTAGGTGGTAATCTCAATGGTCATCTATTATATTAATACAACAACAGATGTATTTTCACTTTCTGACCTTTTAAATTTATTCTGAGCACTGTTAATTATACCTTTAGCATCAACCAATTAACTATTAACTTCAACTAATAATGTTTCAAAAACAATCTTTAGGTGGGCATTGGAGAGAGAGCTGGGTATGCTTATGATGTGAGCATAAACTATATTTGCACCTCATGAAAAGTGATAAAAATAAGTAGCTCCTTTAGAATATCCTACGATATCTAGAAAACTGTATGTGTTGTCAATGGCACTGGATTAATGGAAGGTATAGAGTGCTGAATTTTCTCTTCTACAGAGACAGTAGTATCATTGGTAAATTGATGGAGATGAACTTTAAAATTATCCATTAGTTTGGAGGGATAGAGCTTAACAAGTCCAACAGCATCACTAATTGCTTAGTAATGAATTAGTAATATAATAAAGCAGTAAATTATTAGTAGCTCTGTGAATAACAAAATAGAATTTGTTTAGAGCTTCGGTAAAATTCTTGCCTCAGATTACTTTTGACAGGCATCTTCCAGACTGGAGACTGTTAGCATGTAGCATTTAGAGAATTTACCTTAGAAGAGTTGTAATTATGCATTTTATTTTATTTCATTGTATTGTATTTAATTTGTTTTATTTATTTATTTATTTTTGGCAATACTGGGGGTTGAACCTAGGGTCTCGCCCTTGCGTGCTTTGCAAGTGCTGGACCACTGAGCTGCAACTCCAGTCCTTTTTTTTTTTTTTTTTTTTTTTTTTTTTTTTTTTTTTTTTTTTTTTTTTTTTTTTTTTTTTTTTTTTTTTTTTTTTTTTTTTTTTTTTAAACTTATTTGAGACAAGGTCTCCCCAAATCACGCAGACTGCCTCTGGTCTTGACCTTGCAATCCTCCTGTCTTCGCCTCCCGAGGCAGTGGGATTACAGGTGTTCATTTGTGCCTGGCCCTAATTGTACATTCTTTTTAACTTTGTTGTGTTGTTTTGTTTTGTTTTGTTTTGTGGTACGGGGGCTTGAACCCAGGGCCTCGTGCCTGCATGCTCAGCAAGTGCTGGACCACTGAGTTGCACCCCCAGCTCATTTTTTTTTTTTTTTTTTACTTTTTGGAGACAGGGTCTGGCTAAATTACGCAGACTGCCTCTGGACTCTAATTTGCGATCGTCCTGCCTCCTCCTCCCGAGCCGCTGGGATTACAGGCGTGCGCCACCATGACTGGCTTAATTGTACATTCTTATACAATTGTAATTGTGCATCGTGCCTTTTTGAGGCATGAATACTTTAAAAAGCTTCTTGAGAGTTTTACAATCCAAAATGTCTTCCTCAAGAACCTGGGAGCCATCCTCCCCCTTTGTATTGGACAGCAGGTAGCTGTCTTCTACTTGAGCCTTGCAGTACCTTGCAACACTATCTCCAACCATGACAATAAGAGAAAGTTTACTTTGTGTTTGGAGAATACCAATTAACAAATATAAGTAACCTTTAATCTCCAGACTTCAGCTCCTAAAATCTGCCCAACGGTTATTGTTCATCCCTGTGGAATTTGGACTGAGTAGAGGCCTCTCTCCCTTCTTGCAAATTCATTGAACAAAGCTTTTTGTACCTGTTTAGTTTTGTTTGATGCAGTTTTCACTTTGAGAAATTCAAAAATAAATTCCTGGACTCAAAGGAGGTAAATTACAGATAGAAAAATGAATGGTACTCCAAGGAAGGTTGACTCAGATAATCAATAAAATAATATATTTTAGTATGACTTTAGATTTTAAAGACAAAGAAATAACCCTTTGGGCAGCAAACATAAGATTAAGCTTCATCATGAAGAAAATCCAATCTGGCTCTCACAATACTTATTTACTCCACTGTGGTAGATTTCAACATTGACCCAATATATTCATTCCAGTATTTGTATCTTTTGGCATGTGATTTTTGTCATTTCAAAAAGCAAAGCAGTAGATATTTTTCCACTGTTTGAATTTGAATAGGTCATCTCTCTTGCATTTGCCAAAGCTATGTTGCTGGTGTGATGTGACTAAAAGTTTCAAAAGCGTTTATATGGCTGCACTTACCTGCTCTCACAGACCACTGTCATGAGAAGGGTGTACCTAGACTAGCAGCATGATTCCAGCAGGATGAGCAGACACGTGGTGTGGAACTACTACAGTGAGAGCAGGCATGGCCAGCTGACCTGAGCAAACCCTGGGGTATAAAATATATCTCAAGTAGAGTCATCAGAGCTTCCCAGCTAAGTTAGACTGGGTCAACGGACTCTTAGCTCTTTGGGAGAGACATTAAAAATGACAGTTTAAAGTTGTATGTCACTGAGATATTGTAGTGAAATGTTTATGAAACAAAAGCTAATGGACCCAACAACTTTTAATGACCCAAGTTCATGAAGCAACTCAAGATCCTCAAGAAGATAGAGAATTTTATACCCTGACAATGTTTCTTTCAACTGTAGTAACTACACACATATGGTTTTAAATGTAATAACATGAGGACTAATGTTAAGCTGAGGCCATCTAAGGAAATGGCAGCAAAAATATCTCTAAGCATTGAAGCGAAACTACAGACATTTTAGGAAAAAGGAATTCTAGTGAACACTTAATGTTTGATGAAGATATTTAATTCTAAAACCAAAGTGAAATAAAGAGGAAAAATAAAATATACACATTACTGACACTACTGACAGTATAGAAATGATATACTTAAAGGAGTAAAAACAGAGAAATAATGCAGAAAAAATAAAAATGCCTAATGCATGCTTAATCAATAGTATCTCTTATTTGAAGCTGACAAAGCAAGTAGTACAAATCTAAGGTGATTCAAAAGTACGAAAGTAAACTCTCAGATAATAGTGACATACATAGAGGATAAAGCTTATTTATTGTTTTTACAGTAAGGATCTATAACCAGTGTAATTAAAAATGTGGAAGAAGGTATACTATGTAAATTCCTAAGGCTAAAGACATGAAGGACATGTTTGTTGTCCTGTCTCCTACTTTCTTAGTTTACATTTTACTCTAGTCATTGCTTGACATCCACTTTCATGCAATTAAAACCAGATAGGACCTTTCCTCAGCTTCACAAATATTGCTTGTTTTCTGTTTCATATCTTTCTCTGAGACCTATGGGCAGGACATCTGAGTACAGTCATAAAATCTTCCCTTATGGTAAATCTGGAAATGTTAAGTTGTTAATGTACCACATAGCAGCTGCTTGTCCAATAGAGTGAGTGCCAATGAAACACCATCAGAGTGTCCTGATGGAACTGGGTCCCAGTTGCTCACAGAGGAGTGTACCTTCATCCTTTTTTAACTCTTTTTAGTCCCCAACTCTGACTCACTGTTAACACTTCCCACAATAAATTACTAGCACAGAAAGCCATTGTTTTGTTTCTGGGAGAAATCTAGACTTAAAAAAGAAAAAAAGTTAATCATTAGAACAAATGTACAAAAATGTTAAAAGTTCATATGAACTATAGTAGAAATGTGAAAATATCAATGATTTTTATGAGATAAAAAAGTGACCATTATGGCTTCTCTTACTGAGGTTTGCTGCATATATGTACAATGGAAGGAAGTGCTGAATTTATTTTAGATGCTGTGTGAAAGTAAAGGTGAAATTTTGTTTTCACCCAATTTCATGAACTGGCTGTATTCCATCCATGGACTCCTGGGTTAAAATTTTTTTAAAAATCTAGTATAATAATTGATCATTATAGCAAAATAAGTCATGAATTGATGTAAATTTTGATCCTACTAAAGAACAAGCACTAATAAATCCAAAGCATTTTTAATGCAAAAAAATTTTATGACTGATTTTTAAAATTTCAATGATCACACTTTTAAAATGTATCTGTGTGTTTCCTAATCATATATAGAATTTTAAAACTTATACAGGATAAATTTTGCTGTTTATTATTTATAGAAGAGGGAAACATCAAATAAATTCAATTCTTCTTTGAAGTAATTTGACTAATAAGTATAGAAAGCTGGCAGTGTAGAAAGCAGACAAGTTGTCTGAAGGCTTTCTTGTCTGAGTGGTGTGCAACAAGTTATAAAGTTTTATATCATATATCCAAGATAATCAACTTACCCATCTATTACTACTCAGTTTGGGATATCATAACAAAATACTATATACCAGGTGTCATCAAGGGGCTGGGGTTTAGCTCAATTGGTAGAGTGCCACTCTGCAGTCTCTAAGGCCCTGGACTTGATCCCCAGCACTGCAAAAATGGCAGAAGGACGTGGCAATCCATGACCAAAGCAATCCTGAACAATCAGCCATTGAAAATTCAATAGCACCTAACAACAACAACAATTGACTAAAAAAAACAGATATTTATTTTCTCATAGTTCTGGAGGCTGGAAGTACAAGGTTAAGATGTGAGCATGGCTTATCTCTGGTGAGGTCTCTCTCCTGGGCTTGTTGATGACCACCTTTACACTGTGTTTCCTGCATGGTCTTTCCTCTGTGTGCACTAAGAGGGAGATCTTGAGTGTTTCTTCATCTTCTTATAAAAATACTAGTTGTATTGGATTGGGGCCTCACCTATATGACCTCTTGCCACCTTAATTATCACCTTGAAGGCCCTATATGCAAATGGTTAAATTGAGGGTTAGGCTCAAACATATAAATATTGGGAGATACAATTTAGTCCATGCTAATATGTGCATACTGAAAACTACCTGGAAAGTAAGGATGATTTAGCCTTGTTACAAAATGTTGTGATGATCAAATGAAAGAAAGGATTTTCAGGGTACAAGTTCACTGAGATCACAGGAATAAAAGAAAAGGCATGGTCACTGTTTTAAAGAAAAATAAGGTCATTATTATTTTATTGGTGAGATGAGAAATCTTTATGTGAAGCAAATGGTGGACTAGAATTTGTGCAGCAGCTGTATGTGAGGGGTTTGGATGTCTGCACTTCTTAAACCACTAGACTAGGTCAGGATGAATTTAGCATTGGAGAGAGCTAACTCAACCACATGGCTTTGCACTCTCTGTACTGAGAAAAAAATCCATGATAAGTATGTGGTTGAGTTTTATACATATCAGTCGGCTTATTACTAACAGATTTTGGAATGTGGCTTAGGACTGTTAACCAAATGTGTTCAATATATAATACCCACATGTTTGAAAGACTTATATACCCCACAGTAGGAAAATGTGGACAAAGAAAGTTCTCTCTATTCTCCCTCCCTTCAATAAAATAACATAAACGTAAACTAGCCTAGAGAATCTTCTTGCGAAAGAAAAGATATACTTATTTTGACAGATAAAGAGAAGAAATGTGTACATTATGGAACACAGATTGAGTTCTCCTAACTTCAGCAATAAAAAAAGTTGCTCATTGTCCCTTGAAAAGGATTCCATGAATGAATCACTCCCCACATGAAAAGGAAGGGCTTGAGTGGAAAATAAATGCACCATCTATTAAAAGATGGGAATTTTGCTGTCATCTCACATATGTCACAGGCAGTTCACCCTTTCAAAAGGGAATAAGACATACTGATACATATTATATAGCAGTGAAATAGGAAATGATACTGAAGGGAATCAGTAGAGTCCTAGTGTCATAAATCAAGACCAGAGCAAAACACAAGTTCACTATGTCAGTCCAGCCATGGATAGGAGGGAAAGATAAAGTACACTAAAAAATGAGACAATATGACAGAGAACATGTGAACCATTGACATAAATATAAATACATGTCCTAATGGAATAATGGTATCATTTATTCCTACTTCATAGATGATTTTAGCATGAAAAAGGAAGTAGACTAATATTAGAATACAAATGTAGAATGTACATGATGTGTGCATTGGATTGAGAAGTCAGAAAGTAGACTACAAGTGTCCTAAATGCAACCTCTGAGAGTTTGAAATACAAGTGTCCACTGAGAATCATAGTTAAGCTGAGTTGACTCAGGCATAGAAGTATGGCATTCAAAAGCTGAAATTTGAGGCATATATCTGTGGTGCTGGATTTTTGAGTAAGGAGTTAAACTGTTAAATTTTTCAAGATGGATTGAGTACAGGAAAAAAGGCAACTCAGATACTAAATAACACTACATATATATTTTTAAAATCAAAGACCTTTTCAGGGTTGGAAAGTGTCTTTTAAGAGCATATTCAATTCTTACATTATGCAGGACTGACTCCAAGTTAAAAGAAGATCTTTGTGAACTGAAGTCCAGAAAGGAGGCAAGAAATGACTTAAAAATGAAAACCTTTAACTATATTAAAATAGTTTCTGAGTTTATTTTTATATCATACCTTAGCCAAAGAGTTTCCAAAGTCAATACATGTGGAGAAAACAAGTTAATATCTAACATTTTTACCAATGGACTATGCTATGATGATGAATTTTATTTTAATTAAAAGTTATATCCTATATTCTAAAAAAGTTATATTCCATATTCCAAAAGATATATTCCATTATTCATAAAAAATAATCTAACTAATCACCGAAACATGAAAACATTCCTATCAACCCATGATGTTGAAAAAAAATGAGTCACATCAACTACTTTATGAGAAAGGGATATTTTACCCAAATTTCTATTTTTATATGTTGGCAAAGTAAAATGAACAAGCATCAAATCTATATTTTTGCAATCAATTTCTTTAAAGCCAGAAACTATAAAGGAATTGTGTGTATATATATATATGTCCCTCACATGTCTGAAGTTTGCCATACTGTAGTATCTAGCCTGTTGCTATGATGCTGAAAGCTATGCTACTGGTATTACAGATACCAGCAGGGCCACCCATGGAGGACAGGCTTCAGCTGAGCTTCCAGAATAAGACAGACTAGGGAGAAGGGCACAGCATTCCACTCTCAAAACAATTAAGCATTGAAAAACCAATGAATAGCAGAGAAACACGCTCAGAAATAGTTCCAGAAAATGAGCTCTTCAGGTTGGAAAGCATTCAAAAGACATCTGGAGAAAATTTGCCTCCTCAAAGGAGAGAGTGTATCTTAATGATGAGAATGGACTAAAGCCCCAGAGACCTCCATTTGCTGTTGTGGCATGACTCAAAATGGGGAGGAACAACTGTAAACATCCACTAATAATTGGAATATGGAATGTACATACTATGAAACTAGGAAGATTAGAAATCATCACAAGGGAAATAGCATTAAACACCTACATTCTAGGCATCAGTGAGCTAAAATGAACTGCAATGGACCATTTAGAATCAAATAATCATATAGTCTACAATGTGGGGAATGACACATTAAAGAGAAATGGAGTGGTATGCATCATCAAAAAAGACATCTCAAGATCTGTGCTGAGGTATAATGCCATCAGTGATAGAATAATATCCATATGACTACAAGGAAGACCAGTTAATATCAATATCAAAAGTCAGAACAAGACCAGGTGCTGATTGAGGATCAGACCACCAACTGCTCATATGCACGTTCAAACTGAAACTGAAAAAAATTAGAACAAATGTATGAGAGCCAAGGTATGACCTTAAGTATATCTCATGTAAGTTCAGAGACCACCACAAGAACAGGTTTGATGCATTAGACAGTAGTGATAAAAAACCAGGCACGTTGTAGTATGACATCAAAGATGTCATTCATGAGGAAAGCAAAAGGTTATTCAAAAGGCAGGAAAATAGGAAAAGACTAACATACATGGGAAAGAGGCTCTGAAACTCACCCCTGAATGTTGAGTAGCTAAAGTAAAAGAAAACATGATGAAGTTAACTAACGAAACAAAGGATTTCAAACAGTAGCTTGAGAAGACAAAAACAAACATAATAATGGCATGTGCAAAATCTAGGGATAGAAAATTAAAAGGGAAGAACATGCTCTATTTTTCTCAAGCTTTAGGAATTGAAGAAAAATTCAAACTTCAAATGGCAACAGTGAAGGATTCTACAGGGAAAATATTAAACCATGCAAGCTACATCAAAAGAATATGGGAGAATACACAGATCATTACACCAAAAAGAATTGGTGGATGAGCAACCATTTCAAGAAGTTGCATATGATCAGGAATCAATAAATATTGAAGGATGAAGTACAAGATGACTTCAAGGAATTGGCAAAACACAGGACTCCAGGAAATGATGGAATACCAATAGAGATGTTTCAACAAACAGATGCAGCACTGGAGGTGCTAACATGTTTATGCCAAAAGATTTGGAAAACAGCTACCTGGCCAACTGACTGGAAGAGACCCATATTTGTGCCTATTCCCAAGAAAGGGGATCCAACAAAATGTGGAAATTATTGAAAGCTATCATCTATATCACACGCAAGCAAAATTTTGCTAAAGATCACTCAAAAGCAACTGCAGCAGTATATAGATAAGGAAGTGACAGAAAAATCAAGCCAGATTCAGAAGAGGGTGTGGAACAAGGAACATCATTGATGATGTCAGATGGAGATGAACCAAAAGCAGAGAATATCAGAAATATTTCTATCTATGCTTTTTGAGTATGCAAAGGCCTGAGAAGAATGGGAGTACTAGAGTACTTAATGTACTCATGAGGAATCTGCAGGGAGCAATAGGTAGTTGTCCCAACAAAACAAGGAAACAGTGCCTAGTTTAAAGTGCAGAAAGATGTGCATCAGGGATGTATCCTTTCATGGAATCTCTTTAATTTCTATGCTGAGAAAATAATCTGAGCTGCTGGACTTTAAGAAGTCCACCATACTTGGTAGAAGATACATTAGCAATCTGCATCATAGAGATGACATAACTCTGCTTGCTGAAAGTGAAGAGAATTTGAAACATACCCATGAAGATCAAAGAACACAGCCTTCAACATGGATTGCACCTCAACATCAGTAAGAAAATCCTTAAAACTGAGTCAGTAAGCAACTTCATGGTAAATAGAGAAAAGATTGAGGTTGTCCAAGATTTTGCTTTACTCAGTTTTACCATCAACACCCATGGAAGCAGCAGTCAAGAAATCAAAAGATGCATTGCATTGGGGAAAGCTGTTGCAAAAGACCTTTTTAAATTGTTGAAAAGTAAAGATGTCAGTCACATTGAAGACATCATGGCATGGTGAGGAACTGAGAGTAAGTACAGTCACATGGCCAGTGATTTCATCATCATGACCACATAAAGAAACCTAGATTAAAATGTTGCACATTGATTCTCAGTCAAGGTCCTGATTGGTGAACATATTGATATTCTGGGCAGTGACATCATGCAATTCCATTAGGAAGCTCTGTGCCTACTTCATCCCCCACAGAACTTGCCTCTCTCATCCTTCTTTGTATTCCTTTTATTATAAAAATGAACTATATCTTTTATTACAATACTACAATTATAAACTGTAGTAGTTTCACTGAGCTCTGTGAGTTGTTTTAGCAAATTATCAGATATAAAATGGTATCCCACCTATGGTTACCCCCAAATTTGTAGCCAGGTTAAAGAGAAGTGAAGGAAGCCTGGGAAGTACAGTTATAGCTGGAATCTGCAATACAGGAAGTCTTGCTGAGAACTTTGCCCTGTAATTTTTGAGAGCTAATGTTAACTCTAGGAATTTAGTGTCCAAATGTATTCATATATATTAAATGAAAAACTAATATTTATGAGTATATTTTTGGACAAACAAGTATACTACTGTATTCATGTCAGCCCTTTAAAATTAAATTTATTATGAAAATAAAATTGCTTGTAAATAAATCAACTCTATACTTAACATAAGACCACGGCAAATGTTATTATGGGACCATGACCATGATTTAATCAAGAGACTTGACTTAATTTGAAAGTAATACAGAAAATTTGTTCACTTTTTTTTTAAATTTGTGGTAGTATTCATATACATCATGGGAAAGAAATCATTACTTTTTCTAAATGTAATAACCATCTTCAAAAAAGTCTGTACAGACAGTCATCTTTTTGTAGTCATTGTCTTTTCTTGGTCCCTTCCATAATAAATAAAGATAGAATACTGCAGAAATGATGGTGTGTGATTTAGGAAGCATAACAATTTCTGCCCTGGTCTCTTGTATTGTTCATTGTATGAAAATTACATTCTGCATTTAAGGATTATAGGGGAGGAGTGTCCATGGAGCGACTGAGTCTTCCTGCCAACAACATGCATCTATTCACTGGCCATGTGAGTCAGCAATTTTAGACTAGATTCTCTAGTCCCAGTCAGTCTAGTCCCAGTCCCAATCTTCACCCAATACAATCACTGTAGCATCAGGAGAAATCACAGGTCAGAAATATCCATTGAAGCCAATTAATGTTTTGGGTGGTATATAATAGACCAACAGACAATGAACATAGATTTTAATATCAAAATGGAGATGATTCCATAAACCAATAAAGAAGGACAGATTCACACTCACATACACATACATGCATGCACAAACACATCTTTAAAAGCTAAAGATATAGAAGTGATATTGGGATCAAGTAGCAGATAAAAGCTGGACACACTTTAAGGAAACACATGCATGAATAAAGAGATTTAAACATAATGTCCACAGATGACTGATGAGATTAAAAGAGTTGACAGGAAAGAACTAAAGGAAAGTAAAAATCCTGTGGGGATAAAATTTCAGAGTCAAGAGGACTCTTACTATGATGAGACATAACATTTTTTTGAAATAACAAGAAAGGTAGAAAATGCAGCTATTGAATTTGGGTGATCAAATTAGATTTCCTGGCAGAGTGTTGTACGTACAAACTGAATTTTCTACTGTTCTTCAGATGATTCCATAAACTTGTTACAAACAAACACCTGCCAGACTATCACCTCTTAAACTTTTCTCTCATTTAGATTCTGTCCCAAGATCATCTCATACTTCCATACCATTGATCTTCATTTTTCTAACATGTGTCTCTACAGTTATAATTCATATATCTAACTTAAAGTGTATGTGTTTAGAGAAGCCTATAATAGTTTCAACATGAAACTTGTAACCTTTCTTAATTATACATTATTGTTTACCTTTTATTTTCCTCCATAAAATTAACAGTAGCAACTATAATAATAAATCAAATATTGAATTCAAGGGACAATCTTAATTTCATAGTAAGAACTAAGGAATAATAAGAGAATTTGGATGAATTTTTGATTTCTTATTTACACATTTTTTGTGGTTAGAAGTACAAGAATACACAATATAAATAAGAAAGCCAAAGTTGTAAAAAATCAAATCTATGTAGATTTTGAAATGCTAGCTTCTGACTTGATATATAGGCATGTATGTGTTCATGTACATATGCATCTATATACAATACTGTGAATTCAAGGCAGGAAAATAAGGAATTTTAATTTTAGATGTGGAAAAGATAGTTTCTTCTTGACTTTATTATATCTAATCTCTTGTCCTAGAGAATCACTGCTTTCAAAACTAGTTAAGAATCCAATTGTTTGGATATTTGAAGTTCAATAGATTTTATTATTTACAAAGTTCCATTCTTGCATGCAAGTAGGTAGGTATACCTAGCTCCCATACTTCTCCCATAAGTGAGTTTTATCTTAATTTTTGTTTGTGTCACCTTTGCTTTAAGTAGACCTAAGAAAACAAAACTTACACAGCAAACAATAAAAATGACTATTATTAATAAAAGTATTTTAGTCTTTTCTCAGTTTTCTCATCATTTCCTTTAAATTGAGATATTTCTTGTCTTTTAAAAATTGAACTTATTTTTAATTATATATATATACACATATACACACACACAAACACAATACTATTTAGTTTTTCCATACTTATATTGTATAATTTGAACATTGTATAATGTTCAAATCAAGTTAAACATATCTATGTTCTTATGTACTTACCATTTCTTCATGGTAAAAGTATTCAAAATCAGTACATTATGATTATCTATAGTCACTCTCCTAAGCAATAACACATCAGAACTTCTTGTTCCTATCTAATGTAATTTAGGACCCACTATCCAACATTTCCTCTCTCTGCCTCCCCATCTACTCTGGCAACCAACATTACACTCTACATATAAGCAGATCATATGGTATTTGTCCCTGGCTTATTTCACTTATTATTTCACTTATTATGACCTCTAGTTCCACTCATGTTGTCACAAATGAAATGATTTTATGATTTTTAATGGCTCCATTGTTTATAGGTACCACATTTTCTTTATCTTTTCATCAGTTAATAGACATTTATGTTATTTCAATTTTTTGATTACTGTCAATAGTGCCATAGTGAACATGGGAGTGTAGATGTGTCTTTGACATATTACATACATTTTCTTGGGATATATATATATATATCCCATGTATATATACATATATATATGTATATATGTATATATATGCATATGTGTATATATATATATACACACACATATATATATATATGACTGCTATGTTGTTGTTGCTGTTGTTGTTGTTGTTAGGTGCCGTCGAGTCGGTACCCAACTCATAGCGACCCTTATAGGGTTTTCAATGGCTGAGTGCTTCGGGATTGCCTTGGGAGTGGATTGCCAGGCCCTTCTCCCATTTTTGCAGTGCTGGGAATTGAACTCGGGACCTCAGAGACTGCAGTGCAGCGCTCTACCCACTGAGCTAAATCTCAGTAATTCTGGTTTTGATTTTTTGAGGAACCTCCATAATGTTTTTCAAAACATCTACACTATATTCCCACTAACAGTGTACAAAGATGAACTTTTCTCAATATCCTCTTCAGCAGTTGCTATTTTTTGTATTTTTGATAAAAACCATTCTTACTGGAGTAAAGTGGTATCACACTGTGGAATTTCCTGGTGACTATCAATGGTGGACATTATTTTGTATACTGTTGGACATTTACCTGTCTTCTTTGGAAAAAATGCCTATTTAGGACTATTGCTTATTTTTAATTGAATTTTTTTTTCTTTTTGCTACTGAATCATTTTAGTTCTTTGTAAACTATTGATATTAATCCCTTATCAGATGTATGGGTTGTAAATATTCTCTCCCATTCTGTAGGTTGTCTCTTCACTCAATGGTTTCCTTTGATGCACAGAAGCTTTTTAGTTTGATGTGATCACATTTGTATATTTTTGCATTTGTTTTCTGTGTTTTGGAGGATCTCATTCAAAAAACCCTAGCTCATTCCAATGTCCTAGAGAATTTCCCCTATTTTTTCTAGTCCATTCATATTTATGGGACTTACATTTACATCTTTAATCTATTTTGCATTTATTTTTGTAACTGATGAAAAACAAGGCTTGTTTCATTCTTCTTCATGTGATAGTCAATTTTCCCAGCACTATATATTGACTAGGTTAAAAATTTTGTTATAGTTGTGATGAAAATCAATTGGCTAAAGATTTGTGGATTTATTTCTAGGCGCTCTACTCTGTCTCATTGGTATTTGTGTCTGCATTTATGCCAATATTGTGCTAGTTTGATTACTACAGCTTTGTGATATATTTTGAAGCCTTCTGCTTTGTTCTGTTTAAGATTGCTTTGGCTAGTTGGTATTTTTTGTGCATTGATACAAATCTTGGGACTGCTTTAGCAAGTTCTGAGGATTTCATTAGTAATCCATTTTGATACAGATTATATTGAACCTGTAGATTATCTTGAGTAGTAAAAAATTTAACAATATTAACTCTTCCAATCCATAAAAGAAGATGTCTTCACTTTCTTTTCTCCTCTTTAATTTCTTAAATCTGTGTTTTACACTTTGCATTGAAGAGATCTTTCATGTACTTGGTGAAGCTTATTTTATTTTCAGTACTAGGAGGTTGAACCCCAGGGTCTCACACATACTCCACAAGTGTTCTGCCACATAGCCACCCCTCCATGACCCTTAAAAATTCTTTTATGTTTTTGATACAAGGTTTTGCTAAATTGCATAGTCTGCCTCTGTCCTTAAACTTGTCATCCTTTTGCCTCAGCCTCCCTCGTTACAGGGATTACAGGTCTGCCCCCACAGTACCTGGCAAATTTATACTTTTGTATAGCTGTTGTGATTAGAATTGCTTTTCTGATCTCTAGTTAAAATAATTACATATTGGCATATAGAACATATGTCCTTATGTATATAAACGCTTAAGGACTCTATCAAAAATGATTAGAATTAATAAATTCAGCAAAGTTGTGGGGTATAACACCAACATATAAAACTCAGCAGCATTGCTATGTACCAAAATAACATCTCCTAACAAACCTTGCCCTGTATGTCTGTCAGCTTGTAGTGTTGTGGGGACTTGCATGTTGCTGTGATGCTGAAAGTTATGCCACAGATATTTCAAATACTAGCAGGGCCACCTATGTTAGAAAAGTTTCAGCTAAGTTTCCAGACTAAAACAGACTAGGGATAAGGACCTCACAGCCCACTGAAAACCCTATGAATTAGTCACTGAAAACTATTAGCCATGAAACACCCAATGGATAGCAGACAAGCACTGTCAAATATAGTACTGGAAAATGAGCACCCCTGCCCCCACACTAGAAGGCATTCAGGAATTGACTAGGGAAGTGTTGCCTCCTCAAATTAGAGTCGACTTTAATGGCAGGAATGAAATAAAGCCCCTGGGTCCTCCTTTTGCTGAAGTGGCATGACTCAAAATGAGAAGAAACTTAGTGACTGCAACAATGGGCTCAAATATAAAAAGATCATGTTCATGGCACCTTGTCAGGTAATGTTACATTCTGTTGTACATATGGTTACTATGAGTCAGATCCAACTCGTGGGTACCCAACAACAACAAAAACACTAGTATCTAAGAGCTATGCTAAATATTCACATTAATATTTTATGAAAATGACCGAGACTGTGTGTTATTTATATTTTACTTTTGCACATAAGGAAATTGAGCCTTTATAGAAGTTGAAAAACTTTCCACAGCTAACCCTTTTAGAAAGTATTGGAGATGGGCTTCTAACCTAGGAAATCCATGGATAGAGGCTGCGGAATTGAAAACAGCACTGTGTTGCCTCCTACAAGAAAAGGCAATCCTGAGGAGAAGCCTAGGCATCGCTAATGAGCAGTGAGCATTTAACAGCGTGAAGGAGGGTGCATTTTTAATGGTGTTTCCATTTGAATGAGTGCCATACAACAATTTTCATGGCTCATTTGATAACACATCCTAGCTGATTTAATTATCTACTCCTTGACCGTTTATTTTCTTTGGTCACATTTTCACTAGAAGAAAATACATTTGATTTTGGATGAATGAACCATTTTATGAACAGGGCATACTAAAGGTGAAGGTCTAGTTGATATGGAAATGCAAATTTATCAGAATATTAACATTCCCCAAGCCTGTATTCATCTAAAAGCCTGAAAAATAGGATTCCTAGGTACTTTTTGTATGCTTTTCACTTGTGAATTAATCTATCAAAAACATTTATGCATCCTAAATTTTCTTTTAATTGTTACATGTTACCCAATTTGCCATTATATACTAGAAGAAGCAGAAAAGCATTAGTTTCTATTTTTTAGGAATTAAAATATTAATATATAATTTTAAGAGAGTATGATGGGATCCATAAAAGAATAAACTCAAATAAATTAGTGACTGAGCACACCTGCTGGAGAATAGAATGTAAGTCAGGAGCCTTTTCTTAAGAAAATCTGCATATATTTTCAGTGAAATGCAACACACCTGCCAGATTCACCACTATATCCTACCTAACCAGAAATCCAACTGACAGAAATAAATATCAGATAATATAGAAAACATTCAAGAAAATTTGGATAGTAGGTAGTTTATAAAAATTGTATTTACTATTGATCCTAATACATTTTCCCTGACTCACTTATAAAGCATAGGCTGAACAAGGAAGTATTAATTTTTATTGTTTGGATTGCTTAACTAGAATAACTATTTCCAAGTACCCTGGTGCACGTGCCTAAAATCCCAGTAACTCTGGAGGCTGAGGCAGAAGAATCACAAGTTGGAGGCCAGAGGCAGCCTGCATAACTTAAGGAGAGTTTGTCATAAAATCAATATGAAAAAGAGGCCAGGAGTATTCCTGAGTGATTAAACACTTATCTAACATCCAAGAGTTCCTGGGTTCAGCCCCTAGTAAAAAAAGTGGGAATTCATAAATATAAATAGAAAGAAAGGTTTGAGGTGGTTCTCTGTAGAATGAGATGATCAAGATATTGTCTTACTGAAGCTATGTTACACTTAGATAGGGGTAAAAAGTTCAATTGTGCTACTGCATGGTAGAATAACTATTGTTGTAAAGTGCCATCAAGTGGGGTCCAACTCATAGTGACCGTATGTACAGAAGAATGAAACACTCCCTAATTCTGTGCCAGGCATAAGATCTTATTTGTGTTTAAGCTCATTGCTGCAGACACTGTGTCAATTCATCTAGTGGAGCGTTTTCCTTTTTTTCGTTGGCCTGCCACTTTCCCAAACATGATGTCCTTCTCCAGGGATTGGTCTCTCCTCACTATATGTCCAAAATACATAAGACACAGTCTAGCCATCCTTGCTTCCAAGGAGCATTCTGATTGCATTTCTTCTAGGACAGGTCTGTTGGTTCTTTTCACAGTCCATGGTATATTCAATAAGCATCTTCAACATCATAATTCAAAAGCATCAATTTTTCTCCTATCTCCCATATTCAATGTCCAGCTGTCACAATCATAGAAAATGATATTGTACAGTATATTTTGAAAAGCTAGAAGAAAGGATTTTGAATATTTTCACCATAAAGACATAATACATATTTGAGGACATAGCTATACTTAACCTGACTTAAACATAGCACAGTTATACATAGATCAAGATAGGGTGCATGTTGTTGTTGTTAGGTGCTGTTGAGTCAGGTGCGACTAATAGTGACCCTATATACATCAAGCCTGGTTACTACCTGGATGGGAGACCGCCTGGGAAGACCAGAGGCTGTAGGCTTGGGAGAAGGACCTGGCAACCCCCTCCCAAAAATCAATCTGCCATTGAAAACCCCATGAACAGCAGAGAAGCACTGACAATAGTGTTTACCCTGTTGTACAGAGGGTTACTATGAGTCAGATACCAACTCAATGGCACCTAACAACAACAACAACAACATAGATAATAGTGCAGTAGAAATTGTTTTAATGCAGTGTTATAACTAATGTTTATACAAATGTTAACAATGATGTAATACTTGTTTACATATATAAAATGACTCAGCATAAAATTCTTACTATTAAAATACTATCTTTTTAAATTTAATGAAGAAATCAATATTGTTCTTATTTTATAATTTTGTTTGCAGTAATAATTTTTAAAAATTTTATTGGTTTTTAGCTATACTTTCAAGACATCTGTTCATATACTTTGTACATTATTTTACTAGGGTTCAAAGGAGCATTTAATAATTCTTATTATTCATTAAAAATATTTCTTTGTACTTTATTATTTTAGACTATACTATTTACCATTTCAATAGTCTGTATAGTGCTTAATCTACATATTTTTTATGTGTCATAGTTAACCCGCAATCTTTTATTATGGAATACTTATTTTTAATTAGTAATTATTTTGGTTATTGTACAACAATGTGTTTCATTATGACATTTCGATACATGCACATCATTGTGCATTGTTCATATTCACCTCCCCCATTAAACTCTTAGGCCTACACTTGCCCTCCTCAGGTTTTATTTCTTCCCATCAGTGTTCTCCCTTTTCCTGCATGTCTTGTCTGTGTGTGTGTTTATCACATAAACACATATATCATATACATCTATACTATCTGCATATGTCATATGTGTAGATATGATGTATGATATATATGTACATATACATATATCATATATACACACACAAACAAGACATGAAAGCGGGACTTTGGTGGAGAAGATATAACTGGGGTGTGTGTGTGTGTGTGTGTGTGTGTGTGTGTGTATGATTTATACATATATATGTCTATGTAGCATGTTGTTGTTGATGCTGTTGTTTGGTGCTGTCAAGTCCAGTACAACTCATAGGGAACCTCACAGTGTTTTCAATGGCTGATTTTCTTGGGACTGTTTTGGGCAGTGGATTGCCACATCTTTCTCCAATTTTTGCAGTGCTGTGGATCGAACCCAGGTACTCAGGGAGCGTAGAGCATGCTCTCTGACAAGGGATCTAAACCCTAGCCCTACATATATCATGTTGTTGTTGTTAGATGTCATTGAGTCAGGTCCGACTCATAGGGACCCTATGTACAGATGAACGAAACACTTACCAATTATGTGCCAGGCACATGATCTGATCTTATTTATGTTAAGCCCCTTGTTGCAGACACTGTGTCAATCCATCTGGTGGAGGGCTTTCCTCTTTTGCGTTGACCTGCCACTCTCCCTAACATGATGTCCTTCTCCAGGGATTGATCTGTCCTGACTACATGTCTGAAATATGTAAGACGCAGTCTGGCCATTCTTGCTTCCAAGGAGCACTCTGGCTGCACTTCTTTTGGCAGTCCATAGCATACCCCATATTTGTCTCCAACACCATAATTCAAGAAGCATCAACTTTTCCCCTGTCTCCCTTGTTTAATGTCCAGCTTTCACAACAATATGATGTGACTATGGGGCACGGTGGTGCACACCTGTAATCCCAGTGGCTTGGGAGACAGAGGCAGGAGGATCACAAGTTCAAGACCAGAGGCAGTCTGGGTAATTTAGAGAGACCCTGTGTCAAAAAAGTTAAAAAGTGGGCCGAGGGTGCAGCTCAGTGGTCCAGCACTTGCAGAGCATGCAGGTGCAAGGCCCTGGGTTCAACTCCCAGTACCGCAAAAAAAAAAAAAAAAAAGAGATAACAATATGATGTGACTGAAAATACCATGGCATGAGTCAGGTGCACCTTCATCTTCAATGTGACATTTTTACTTTTCAATACTTCAAAGAGATCTTTAGCCACAGCTTTTCCTAAACCAATGTACCTGTTGATTTCTTGACTGCTGCTTCCATGGGTGTTGATTGTAGAACCAAGTAAAGCAAAATATTGGACAACGTAATCTTTTCTCCATATATTGTGAAGTTGCCTACCCACTCGATTGTAAGGATTTTTGTTTTGTTGATATTGAATTGCAATTCATACTGAAGGCTCTGTTCTTTGACCTTCATTAGTAAATGTTTCAAATCCTCTTTCACCAAGCAGAGTTGTATCATCTGCATAATGCAGGTTATTAATGAGTCTTCCTCCAATCCTGATGCTATGATTTTCTTCATAAAGTCTAGCTTCTTGGATTATTTGCTCTGCCCCTTGGAGTAGAAATTGTAGAGTTATGGTGAAAGGATAAATATATCATATATATTTATAAATCAAGATTTTTGCCTTTGAGAGCAAAACATGTATTATTTGATTTCCATTCCGCATTATCTTTTCTCATTTCCCCCTTCCTTCTCTTTAGTCTCTTTTTGCAATGGCATCTAACAACAACAGTACCTAGAACCCCTTCTACTTTCATGATTTATATAGATAGAATATATATTGAAATCTAGCATCCACATATAAAAAATATTCCTCATTCTAGAGTTATTTAAATTTTTACAAAGAATTTTTATTTTCAAAATGTAAATTTATTTTAAACATTATACTACATTAAAACATTAATATTATAGTGTAAGACATAGTGAATATATGGACATAAGGGTTCTCAAAATCTCTTTATAATTTGATATCTGAAAACTATGTCATCCATTTACTCTTTTCTTTCTGAACTGCTATTACTATGTTAGCTCTTTTTCACAGAACTTCCAACTGTTAACTTGCTAACTGCTATCTTGATACAAATATGCTTATGAACACATTCACTTTTTCATTGTCAGGAGCATTTACTTCTTCAAAAAGAAAATCTGATCATTTAATCCTTCTGTGCCCAATAGCACCATGGAGAGCCAACATGTTAAACATATATCTCCAACACCAAAACCCTCACCATAAAATATAAGATACTTCATAGCCTATGTGTAGAAATACTTCTCTGCAATAATATATTATTCCTACTAATTTGTATGTAATAAAAGGGGAGAAGGACATAGCAGCACACACTCAAAACAATCCCTAAACAACGAGCCACTGAAAATCTAATGAGGGTCTCTATGAGTTGAACGCAACTTGACAGCACCTAACAACATCAACGGGCTGGGATTTAGCTCAGTTGGTAGAGCTGTGCGCTGCAGTCTCTGAGGTCCAGAGTTCAATTCCCAGCACTGCAAAAATGGGAGAAGGGCCTGGCAACCCAATCCCAAGGCAATCATGGAACAGTCAGCCATCGAAAACCCTATGAAGGTCGCTATGAGCCTGATACCAACTCGATGGCACTTAACAACAACATACAAAAACTATGGCATATATAATGCCATTTTGTTAATCTACAACACTACTTTCCCCCACAAGTCTGTCAGTTTGCCACACTGTGGGGGCTTGTGTGTTGCGATGAGGCTGAGAGCTCTGCCACTGGTACCTCAGATAGGAGCAAGGTTACCCATGGTGGACAGGCTTTCAGCTGAGCTTCCAGACTAAGATAGACTAGGGAGTAGGACCTGGCGAACCACTCCCAAAACAACTAGCCATTGAAAACCCTATGGATAAGAAAGAAACACTGTCATATACAGTGCTGGAAAATGAGGCCCCCAGGTTGGAAGGCACTCAAAAGACTATTGGGGAAGAGTTGCCTCCTCAAAGTAGAGTCTACCGTGATGACGGAAATGGAGTAAAGCCCCAGGGACCTCCATTTGCTGATGTGGCATGAATCAAAATGAGGAGAAACAACTGTAAACATCCATTAATAATTGGAACATGGAATGTACTCAGTATGAATCTACAAAAATTGTTGTTGTTGTTGTTAGGTGCCGTCGAGTCGGTATCTGAATCATAGCGAACCTCATAGGGTTTTCAATGGCTGACTGTTTCAGGATCACCTTGGGAGTGGATTGCCAGGCCCTTCTCCCATTTTTGTGGTGCTGGGAATTGAACTCGGGTCCTCAGAGACTGCAGCGCAGCGCTCTACCAACTGAGCTAAATCCCAGTAGTTACGAAAATTAGACATCGTTAAAACAGAGATGGAGCACATAAACATTGACATTATAGGCATCAGTGGCTAAAATGGACCAGCATAGGCCATTTTGTGTCAGACAATCATATGGTCTACTATGATGGGAATGACAAACTACAGAGAAACGGGGTTGCATTCATCATCAAAAAAGACATTTCAAGATCTGTCATGAAATACAATGTTGTCAGTCATAGAGTAATATCCACACGCCTACAAGGAAGGCCAGTTAATATGACTATTAGTCAAATTTATGCACCCACCACAAAGGCCACAAATAAAGAAAGGGAAGACGTCTACCAGGTTCTGCAATCTGAAATAAATCAAACATACAATCAAGACATACTGATAATCACTGGTGACTGGAATGCAAAGGTTGGAAATAAAGAAGAAGGTTCAGTAGTTGGAAAATATGGTCTTGGGGACAGAAACGAAGCTGGAGATCGCATGATAGAATTTTGTCAGACCAATGACCTTTCATGGCAAATACATTTTTTCAACATCATAAACGGAGACTATACACATGGAATTCACCAGATGGAACATGTTGTTGTTGTTGTTAGGTGCCGTCGAGTTGGTATCCGACTCATAGCGACCCTCTGTACAACAGGGGAAACACTATTGTCAGTGCTTCTCTGCTGTTCCTTGGGTTTTCAATGGCAGATTGATTTTTGGGAGGGGTTTGCCAGGTCCTTCTCCCAACCCTACAGCTTCTGGTGTTCCCAGGCGGTCTCCCATCCAGGTACTAACCAGGCCTGACCCTGCTTAGCTTCCGAGATCTCATGGGATCGGATGCCACAGAGCTACGGCTGCAGGCAGATGGAACATACAGAAATCAAATTGACTACATATGTGGAAAGAGACGATAGAAAAGCTCTATACAAAATGTCAAAAATAAGACCAGGTGCTGACTATGGATCAGACCATCAACTTCTCATATGCAAGTTCAAACCGAAGCTGAAGAAAATTAGAACAAGTATACAAGAGCCATGGTATGACCTTGAGTATATCCCACCTGAGTTCAGAGACCACCTCAAACATAGGTTTAAAGCATTAGACACAAATGATAGGAGACCAGAAGAGTTGTGCCATGACATCAAAGATATCATTCAAGAAGGAAACAAAAAGTTCTTAAAAAGACAAGAAAAAAAGAAAAGACCAAATTACATGTCAAAAGAGACA
>VMDO01028931.1:0-23270 GCA_007922755.1 Pedetes capensis
CCTACTCAAAGGTCAGATCACATTAAAAGGGGGGGAGGGAAGATAAGAATGAGGTCAATATAAATGGACTAGAAATCGCATATAATTGTTCTAACAAGATAGAAACAAAGACCACTACAGGAAAAGTTTCTATCTTAAACAGAAATGGAACCCAAGGACATATAGAAAAATACTACATAGTAAAAGATAGAGAAGACTTGGATGGAAAACTTAGATGGGAAGGGGGGGAGGGGGGAAACATAGAGGAGGGTAAGGGGTGACCTATATGAATAATGCTTATCAAATTGCATATATGAAAATTGTCACAATGAAAAGCATGTCAAAATGAATCACATTATGATGTACATTAAAAATTTCTAATTAAAAAAAATAAATAAAAGATATTAGTAAAAGATAGGTTTTTCAAATTTCCTCCTCTACAACTTAATAAATCAGTCTCTGGAGAGAGTAACCAGAAATATGTGTATTTAAAGAAGTTTTCCAAATTACAAATTATAAAGTAAAATGCTCATAAGTAATCACTGGTTCCCAACTAGTTTAAATCCATTATTTCCAAATTCTGTCATTTACCAAAACTAAAAATATTTTGTTTACACTCTCATATGTATATATTTACAAATTATGCATGTGTCTTACTGTTCTAAAATGTATTATTCATTATAAAACATATAAAACTAGAAAAACTGAAAAGGATAAATAGAAAATAAATCCAAGTATTTCCATTATTTATAATATTTCCATCACTGGGACCAAAATGCCTGAAAGAAACAACTCAAGGGAGGAAGGATTTATGTTGGCTCATGGTTTCAGAGGATTTCAGTTCATAGCGGTGGAAAATAAATGGTGGAGCAGGTGACAGGACCATGTGGTACAGGATGGCTGTTCACATCACAGCAGACCAGGAAGCAGAGAAGACTTACAGGATAGAGCCAGGGGTAATAAATCCCCCAAAGCACACCCCCAGTAACTTACTGCCTCCAGCCAGGTCCCACGTCCCAAAGTCTCTACAATCTCCCAGAATAGTGCTACTAGCTGGGGACCAAGCCTTCAAACACAGGAACCCACAGGGTACATTTCACATTTAAACCATAACATACCCCAATGCAGTGCTCACATACTCCATTTTAGAGAATGCTGTTTTAAATTACTGAAGATCTTTATATCTTGAATTCCAGCACTGTACTCTTCTGAAGTCCAGACCTAAATACCCAAGTGCCCACTAGATGCTTCTTCCTGGCTGTATAGTAGGCACTTAAATGTAGAATGTCAAAACTAACTTTTAGCTTTCCTCTACTACTCCAGCCTGCAGCCGTACCACTGTGGTGTCCAATCATGTCAAATCTCAAAAGCTAAACGGGGTCAGACCTGGTTAGTACTTGGATGGGAGACTGCCTGGGAACACCAGATGCTATCAACTTGGGAGAAGGACCTGGCAACCCAAAAGACAATCAGCCACTGAAAACCTATGAATAGCAGAGAAGTACTAACAATAGTGTTTTACCTGTTGTATGTAGGGTCACTATGAATTGGACACTGAATCAAGGGTACCTAACAATAACAATTACTACTACCCCAAGCTAGGGCTGGGAGGGAAATTTCTTCTTCTCCCACAATCTAACCAAGTAAAAAACATTGAGATAACCTGGTCTGCACATCCTTGTATTCAAAATGCACCGATACCATACATTCCACTACCATAACATCTTCCTCCACCCCTCCAATAAACATTCAGATTGCCTTTTGAGTCCCTTCCTGTCTCACTTGGAGTATTGCACTAATACCCCAGTGATTCTCCCTCATGAGCTTACTTTTCCAGCTTTCCATTTATCTTCCATACTGTTGCCAAAGTGGTAATCTAAAATGCAAATCTGAGCAAGTTACTTTGCCATTTTATACCTGCCAATGTTTCATTCTCACAGGATAAATTCAAATCCTTGGTATGAAAGGGCTCACCTCAATCCTGTCCCTATTTATCTAGTTTACTTCTTCTACTCTATTCTATTGTATTTCCAATGTTTCTGCTAAATAGAACCTACGAACACAATATCCTCCTTCACAACTCCATGCCTTTAAAAATACACCATTTCTTCTGCCTTTAAGACTCAAGTCAAGCATAACTTTTTCTGAAGAAATATTTACCTGAGGTAAAAGTGATTGCTCCATTTTATCACATAACAGATGAATGTTTGTTGAATTAAGGTAATTAAATATTTAAAAAGTATTGAAACAAAAACAACTCACAATATAAAAGACAGCAAATGTCAGATTGCCAAAGTAATTACTCTTCAGAAGGACTAACTATAAATTAAACACAATTACCTTAATTTAAGCTCTAAACTGGGTAGAAATCAAAAGGAAAACTAAATTTTCTTTTAAAAAAAAGGGAGAAAAAAGAAAAGATTTGTGTAGTCAACATTCAGTACGCTGATGAATACAGAAGTAAAAGCTTGAACATATGCAAACAAAAGCAGACGAAAACATTTAAGAAACTCCAACACTACAGTTACAAACATTTGAGGAACATATTTAGAAAATCATCAAACAGGTAGTATATGTTCTGTAGGGCAAAGAACTCCTCCATAATTCACAAAACAAACGAGGATATTAGGAACTGTTACCAACCTAAAGTTCATGTCTCATCAGCTAGCATGAGCTATGAGATCAAAGATATTACACACAACACAGAAAAGACCTGGCTAAGGACTCAAGCCTGCAGCGGTAGCCCTGTGGCATCCAATCCCGTCAGATCTCGGAAGCTAAGCAGGGTTGGGCCTGGTTAGTTCTTGGATGGGAGACCACCTGGGAACACCAGAAGCTGTAGGCTTGGGAGAAGGACCTGGCAACCCCCTCCCAAAAATCAATCTGCCACTGAAAACCCTATGAACAGCAGAGAAGCACTGACAACAGTGTTTCCCCTGTTGTACAGAGGGTCGCTATGAGTCGGATACCGACTCGACAGCACCTAACAACAACAACAACAAGGACTCAAGAAACCCTGGGCTACAATTCCAGTTCCATTTTCTAACCTGAGTCTCAGTTTCCTTTTTTTTTTTTTGGAGACAGGGTCTTAGTAAGTTACACAGGCTATCTCTGGCCTTGAGCACTCTATCTTCCTGTTTCAGCCTCCAGAGTAGTTGGGATTACAGGTGGACTTTGTTTTTGTTTTGAGACAGAGTCTTGCCATGTAGCCCAGGCTGGGCTCAAACTAACTGTCCTCTTGCTTCAGCCTCCTGAGTGCTGGGATTACAGGTGTATGCCACCATTTCTGCTCAGTTTATCATTTGTAACATATGGTTATTGTTTTACAGTGAGGTAACAATGGGTATTAATAACATGTGAAAGTACTTTGTAAATGATAAAATACTATTCTAAATTATGACATTATTCTAATTTATGGAATATCTTTTGAAATTTCTAAAACCACATGCAGTGGTTAAACCTGGCTACATCAAGACCAGCCTTCTGGAATCCTCAGCCATTGGTATAACTATAACCTAGTTCTCTACCACCATTTCTGAAATTCCAAAATGAAACCCTCATGCCAGGACAACCAAAAAACCAGGCCAAGAGAATTGAAAATTAAATACATGCTAAGATCTGAAGATGATATCACTGTAGACACACTGCCTGGCAAATTAATCCAGTGTTCTGATTTATTTCCAGGTGACATCAGTAAAAGGTAGGTCCTCTGATGTGAAAACAGATCTCCAAGAGTCTAATATTACACTGAGTTGTGAGAAACAACCCAAAAAGCGAAAGGTGAAGACAAGGAAGCTGTATTAGTCTATTGGGGCTGTTATAACAAGATACCATATATTGGGTGGCTTATAAACACCAGAAATTTATTTCTCACAGTTCTGGATGTTGAAGATGAAGGGAATCATAGAATCAGTGGTGAAGGCCTACATTCTGGTTCACTGACAGCATTTTTATCCTGTGTCCTCACATGGCAGTAACTTCCTCAAGCCTCTTTTATAAGGGCACTAATCCTTTTTAGGAGTCTGCCCTCACAATCCAATCACCTCTCAAAGATCCCTCACCAGCCAATACCATCATCTTGCAGGATTTGGATTTCAACATATGAATTTTGGGGGTGATGTAAACACTCAGTTCATTACAGAAGAAATTTGATGCGCCAGTTGATTCAATTAGGTATTACACAGAAAAAAAGAGCCAGCAGCAAGTAGTTTTGATACAAAAATCTAACAATTACTACTACCTGCAGCCCATAAAAACAACTGCAGAGGACATCTCAATTCTATTCTATGTGTCAAACAGCCACTTGTTCTGTATCAGCTAATTAAAGGTGTTGCTGTTGTCCAGTCCTACATTCCTGAGCAGGAAAGCAGGTAGTATGTGAGAATATTGGGTTGTGTGTAAGGAAAAGAGAAATAAAGAAAAAAGATAAAAAATGGAGACAGTAAATCAATTTGTTAAATTGGAAGGACAGACATCGTCTAGTAATGTTGGAGTAATACATATTAGATTATACCACCTTTAACAACTAGAAAACCAGACAAAATATATGGAATAACAATTTTCCAATATTGCACTATAGGCAGAAGAGAATAGTGATTATAGAGGGAATTTCTACTCAGTGTACATATTTAGTGCTGGAAAGAGATTCTGGGCTTTGCAGTGGGGAGAGGTAACACAAACAAAATCCAGCAATTTTCCTGAATTGTGAAACAACTTGAGTCTAGGGAGGCCAACGTGTTTAAAATTTGTGGGGCAAAATACTGGAAAGTAGACGATTACACAGAAAGGCAGTCCTGGAGATCTCTAGAAGAGTTCCCTGAAAGTCTTCAGCTGAATATGGATTTACATACACATAGGAGAAAAGGAACACTTAAAAGGAGCAGATAGGACACTGAAGCCAGGGAAAAGACCTTCTAGAAAAGGAGTAGATGAGCTCTCCAGAGCTCACAATGGAGTGAGAACAGTTTTTGTTCCAATCAGTTTAATCCATGGGGTAATGAAGAAGGCCCTCAGAAGGGTGCCACCTCGTTTATGGGGATACATTACTCCCATACTAAAAGCTTCTCTGATCCTAACAAAAGTTAACAGAAAGCCTTGATAGGATCAAACTAATTTAAAGAAACTTAACTGTGTATTAGAATAAAGCTCAACAACACTTAAGGAATCCTACAAAATCCAAAAAATATCTACCAGATATTTAAAGCACAAAAATACAATCCACACCCAGGATAAAAGTTAACCAATAGAAATAGACTCTAAAACAACAGATGGTAAAATTAGCAGAAAAATACGTTAAAATAGCTATTGTACTTCCTAGATCCGAGAAGGCAGAGGAAAATAAGAATACAATAAGGAAATGGAAGATAGAAAAAATACCTGAGCTTCTAGAAATAGAAAATACAGTATCAGAAATGCAAAATATACCAAATGGTAACAACAGTTGATTAAACATTGCAGATTAGTAAAATTCTTCAAGTTCATAATGTAGCAATAGGATGAAACACAAAGAAAAAACTGAAGAGAAAATCACAAAGCTGTGGGGAACGTCAAAATGGACAGTTATAGTACAATATCAAGCAGAGTAAAATACATGTACTGGGACCCCCAAGAAAAAGGGTTAGAGTGAACAGAAAAAAAAATTCAGAGAGTCAAATATTTTACAAATTTGATGAAAATTATAAACTCATAATTCTGAGAACCTCAACAAATCCTGTGTAGATGAAATAGGAAGAAAATTATATGAAGACACATCATAATCAAATTGCTTTGTTATTAGGTACTGTAGAGTCAGATCTGACTCATATTGACCATAAGTACAGCAGAATGAAAAATTCACCGATACTGTACAATGCACATGATCTTTTTATGTTTGAGTCTATTGTCGCAGACTATGTTTCTTCTCATTTTGAGTTGCACCACATCAGCAAAAGGAGGTCCCAGGGGCTTTACTCCACTCCCACCATTAAAGTTGACTCTACTTTGAGGAGGCAACTCTTCCCCAATCTTTCTTGAATGCCTTCCAGCCTAGGGCGCTCATTTTCCAGCAATATATTTAAGAGTGCTTCTCTGCTATTCATAGGGTTTCAATAGCTTTGGGGAGTGGGCTGCCAGGTCCTTCTCTCTAGTCTGTCTTAGTCTGGAAGCTCAGCTGAAACCTGTCCACCATGAGTGGCTCTGTTGGTATCTGAAATACTAGTGGCACAACTTTCCCCATCACAGCAACACACAAGCCCCCACAGCATGACAAGCTGACAGACGTGGGGGAAATCAAATTTCGAGAAGTCATTAATTAGTGTGTGTGTGAGGGGGTGACAGGAAAAAGAAAGATGACTTCTACAAGAACAAAGATAAAAATAACAGTAAACTTCTCACCAGAAACTGTACAAATCAAAGAGAAATAACATGTTTAAAGTTCTGAGGGAAACAAAAATATCAACCAAAAACATTCTAAAATCTTTAACATCTACTTGTTTTGGTATATAGATATTATCACCAAATGAGGGAGATATCGACTCTGTCCCCACAACTCATTTAGATAATATATATCCAGTATGAATATCCAGTGTGAATATCTTTTAAAAATAAAGGAGGAATAAAGCATAAAAGACTTTAAAAAATGACTACTTAAAGCAAAATTAAGAATTATTTTGGGATTTAAACAAAAATAGAAATAAAATGTATGACAAGAGCAAAATGGCCAAGAGGGGATAAACAGAAGTTTTTTGCTCTTCTGTGAAGAGATACATTAATTTTTGAAGTTGACTGTGATAAGCTAAGTAAAGATGTATACTGAAAATCCAAGAGCAACCACTAAAACAAAAAATAAAAAACAAAATAGTATAACTGAATTCTGGACATTGCTTAGGATGGAGAAAGATTAAAGAACATTATTCCTACCTTTAAACAAAAACAAAATAAAAACATCTAATTTGTAAAAATACGATTTTCCTTGAACTTTTCAAAGATCTAAAATGACAGGGCAATGAGCTAATACAAGATCGAAGGTACAGAGAAACAAGATGTAAGCACTTGCCTACTGGGGGGCCAGTAAATAGATTCTAGCTAAATTTTTAAAAACAATTTGCTAAAGGTCAAGTGTGGGCTGCAATGAGAGTATAGAACTCAGTGCTTCACAATCAAGCAGAAAGCATACCCCCTGTATGTTCTTCTCCATAGATCTGGCCAGGTGCAGATCAGACTTGAGGAGAAAGGCGAATAACTATCCCTTTCCTGCAGGTCTAGGGGAGGAAACAGAGGCAGGTGTGGGAGAGGGAGGCCTGAAGCCTTGCCTGGATCCTTCATCCCTATCTCACCCAAGGAATGGCAGAGCAATAGGAAGGTACAAAGAATAACAGAGATGAAATAAAGATACCAAGCTCTGGGGTGAAGGTCAGTTCTCCTAGAATCTTTTAAAATGCAACCTTGGATTGACTCACCTAGTAATTCTCTGAGTATAAGTGAAAAAACTGAAAATCAGAGGATTTATGAACAAACCAAGCTACTAAAGTTAGGTCTACACACCCTGTGTAATCAGAATTTCTTGGGATATCTATATGAAGGGCTGGGATTTAGCTCAGTGGGTAGAACGCTGCGCTGTAGTCTCTGAGGACCCGAGTTCAATTCCCAGCACCGCAAAAATGGGAGAAGGGCCTGGCAATCCACTCCCAAGGCAATCCAGAAGCACTCAGCCATTGAAAACCCTATGAGGGTCGCTATGAGTCAGATACCAACTAGATGGCACCTAACAACAACAACATTAAACATGAAGATTCTCAGGCCTCAGTTTAGGGCTTTTGAAACAAATCTTCAGGGATGAGATCTAAGAATCTGCATTTTTAACCATCTTCAACTGTTATGCACAATGAACTCTGCAAACTACTAGTCTATAAAGGGGCAATTCAGAGGCTGAAGAGTCTTCTACTGTCTTCATCTCAGCTGGAAGGGTCTTCATTTTGATACCTTCAGGGTCTATTAGATGGATTAAGGTCCCTGAAGTGTGACATTGCACTGACATTCTTAGACTCTGGTGATTAAGCAGGTTTAAGACGAGTCCATGGAAATATATATAGTATATGTACATATAATATATATATATATGGTCAAGTTTAGGCTGAAGTAACTTCGCTAGAGCCACAGCTGTCTATGTCTCTCTTTCACACACAAAACAGGCCTATCACACCATTTTCATTTTCCAGATTTATTCTAGTTTCTTTTAGGTCAAGAAAATAACACTAGCCTGGCTTAGATCTAATAGCTAACACTTACTGAGTCTGGTACTGGACAAAGCACTCCACATGTATATATTTCAACTGAATCATAACAGTAATCATCAATTTGATAACCCTGTGAAGCATGATCGATCCTCATTTACAAATGAGAAAGTAGGCCAGAGAGAGATTATAACTTGCTCAAAGTCATGCACTTAGAGTAAACCAACAATTCAAACTAAGGCAATTTGACAATGAAGATCTGTTCTCTGAGCCCACACAGCTTTTGTTGCCAATGCTGGGGAAGGGATAGCTGCCTCAAATCCCTAAACTAAGGGTAGATTCAAGATTATTTTAAGTTAGATCTTCCACTAGATGCCAGTACCTAATTGCCATCCCTACCACTGCTGATTCAGCTGGTCAATTAAGAAGAATCTTTCAAAGTTTGCATGCTGAGGTCTCTTTCACTGTAAGAGGAATTATTGTGGCCATTTTTCTTTGCCAAAATGGCAGAAAACCAAGAACACCACTGGCTCTGCCTCAATTGAAAACTGAGCAGTCTTTTAGAAAACTGTAGTCTTCAATTGTATCAAAAATCCTGGTGGGTGGTATAGATGATCTAAATGAGTTGTGGGGACAGAGTCAGTATCTCCCTCACTTGGTGATAATATCTATATACCAAAACACGTAAATGTTGAAGATTTTAGAATGTTTTTATGGGAAAAGAAATTTTATGGAAAAGAATTTCTCCTCCCCCTAAGCAGTAGATTCATAAACGAATGATTAGTGCACTTCTCTGAAGTCCAAGCCAGGAAGACTCAAGATAGCACAGATTTTTTGGGGCCTGAGACTAAGCAAAACCCAGTTTCTCACAAGGGCAGGCAATCGTTACTGGGGCTCCAGGGCCCTGCCTATTTGAGAGATGATTACAAAGACAGAAGGCCAAGAAAATGCCAGGTCAGGAAAGAGACTACAAATTAAGAGAGCCAAGAAAATTGAGTATGGTGTAAATGTGGAGGGACAGAACAGAGAGGAAAATGATAAATAATAGCTAAGTTATACAGAAATATTCATTAAGGGATATTTCACGGTCTTTACATATTTTTACAAATTTATTGAAATATTCCTAAGAGGCAGACACTATTGTCCACTTTTTACAGAAGAAAATCAAGAGCAGAGAATTTAAGTTGCCTAAACAACAAAAACAAAAACAAAAACGATCTCACACAAAGTATATGGCAGAGCTGGGATTTAGGCCCAGTCTGGCTCCAGTGGCCCTTCACATTCTTAACTACGACACAATGCTGCCTCTCTAGAAAAGCCAGTTAGAACTGAAATGGAGGTGGCAGAGATAAAACTGATGAACTGTAGTATGGTGAATTGTTGTTGGTGGTGAATAGTGATTTGGAAACAAATGTTGCAAACCAGGTCCACCTTGTATGTATGGGCTATCATATTTTTTGATGGGCTATATAGGTCTATGGAAAGGCAATAAGAATTCCAAGCAAGTCAATCCTGTCTTCCAGCACTGGCGCATTTACTATACACAGGTAGAGTTACACTCTTCTCCCTACCAGAAACAGCAATTAGATAACATAATCTCGTGCAAAATAATACAGCAGGCTAAACAGAAAACAGTTAAAAAATAAACTGTAACTATGTCCAAGAAACATTCTAAAATAGGAGGTCTTAGGCTGGGGATGTACCTCAGTGGCAGAGCTCTTGTTCAGCACACTTATGGCCCTGGATTCAATCCCCAGCACCTCCTGCCCACCAACAAATAAAACATACAGCCTTAATTCTTCCTAGTGGGATGCCTAGTGAGACGCAAAGAACAGAACAAATGGGTAACTTGTGTTAATCTTAAATAAGAAGTGGTTGGCTATGTAATGAGAATGTTGAAGAAAGGCAAGTATCTGTTTATAACACTTACAGAAATGTCCATTTGTCTCATTTAGTGCTACGGACACGTAAGTGTTCATCTCAGCAGGTGATAGCCACAGTGGAAGAGTAAGTGCTGTTGAAAGTGCTTGAGCAGCCATAGTGTGCTTTCTTTAGCTTGAGTGGGGCTCAACACCGGTTTACTTTGAAGTAGACTTTAGACTGTCTCTTTCCAATGATTGTCTTTTGAACCTTTGCTTTCCAAATCATAACAAAACTTAGAGGAAGGCCAAAATGTGGATTTTACTGAAGGACTCAGGGTAGGTGGGGTGAGTCAGGTAGACATAGGACACCCTGGGCCTACCTACAAGCATCATGTGGAAAAATAGATTCCTTCAATAAAATACGAACTGAATGTTGGTCATTTGTAATAAGCAGTTAAATGCAAGAGTGGAATTGCATTTAACTATGCCTATACTAAACATTGGGGCTGGGATTTAGCTCAGTGGGTAAAGCGCTGTGCTGCAGTCTCTGAGGTCCCGAGTTCAATTCCCAGCACCACAAAAAAGAAGGGCCTGGCAATCCACTCCCAAGGCAATCTCGAAACAGTCAGCCATTGAAAACCCTATGAGGGTCGCTATGAGTCGGATACCGACTCAACAGCACCTAACAACAACAACAACATACTAAACATCAAAAATAATTTAGATATACATCATCTAAAGCTACTGAGCAGCACATCCATGGCATATAATTTAGCAATTTTAGGTTTTAGCACAGTTCATCCAGTTCTTTGTCCCATATCATGGGTCTCAAGGGCTCTTCTTATTAATGTTCAGAACAATGGTCCATAAGAAGCAGCCAAGAGCTGGGGTTTAGCTCAGTTGGGAGAGGGCTGCTTTGCATTCTCTGAGGCCCTGGGTTTGATCCCTAGCACTGCAAAAATGGGAGAAAGATGTGGCAGTCTACTTTTGAAACAATCCTGAAATAATCAGCCATCGAAAACCCTATGAATAACAGAGAAGCACTGATGTAGTGCCGGGCATGGCATAGTATAAGGCAATGTTTCTCGTTTTGTTGTACACAGGGTTGCTGAGTTTAGACTGGGCTCAATGGCACTTAACAACAACAACAACAACAACAACAACAACAAGAAGCAGCCAAATGGAGAATTAATAAAAGAGAGATTTCTACTCATATAATTAAAATTGTATCCTTGTATATAAAATATTAACTTACAACTATTTGGGAATGCACAATTTGGGTGGAATTTATATTTCTCTAAGATTTCCAGATATCTGAGGTCTTGAGGTATAAAAATACCAATCACAATGCAATTCCCAAAGGCTGGTCTGGTCCCTGGCAGTCATTTAACAGAGTTTGACTGAACATACTAGAACAATGGTTATAAAGATTATCTAGATGTAGTTTAATGTTAATACATTCGGGTGAACGTTAATGAATGTGTAATTTATTCTTTTTGCAATCTGGTAAAACTGGAAAGCAGTACATAAAAGAGAATTACTTCTATATCATCCTACCTGTTTTTTTATGTTTGTCTATAGTTCTCTGACACAGTTAATTCCTACTTTTTACCACTTTAAATTTCATTTGTCCCCTAACCTAGGGGTATCAAAAAGTATCTGTATTATACTTTTCATCTCAATAATCCATCCATTTGCCAGTGATTCAACATTTTTGTGAGCATGATTTCCCTTTACAGATACAGAATCAAAACGGTAGAATTGTAAGTTATATATAGTAACTATAAATTTTCCACCTTTTCTGCTTTTTAACTGAACTTCTAGGAATGTATTGTAGCAAGAAAGATAAGCTTGTCTGAATCTGTACCTTTTATCAGTGTTGCCAGGTTTTCTCCACAATGTGTAGAGTTTACATTCCATCCTACTCATGATCTTGAACCAGATTCCCCAGTTATCAGGGATTCTAAAACTACTTACTTCTCAATCTCTTCTGCCAATAATCTTCATCTTAAGCTTCCTGTGAATACAGCCCTCACTTCCCTCTCTCCTCCCTGTCTTCCCATTCATCTCTCCTTAATGTCCACCATTCTCAAAGGATTCCTTGGCCAGCACATCCAGCTTTTTCTTGTTCTCTACAAAACAGAGTCAGCTACAGGGTTCCAGACATCAAATATCTCAATAAAACACAGAAACCATAGTAACTGATGTGGAAATATTGGTAACAAAATTTGGAAGAGGGAAGAACAGAAAAGTATCTTTTACAATAAAACAGTACATGAGAAAACAAAGAAAAAGAAAGGGTTCACAGAGGAACAAAAACCACACTAAATATTTATACAAAACATTTGTACAGCATGCATTCAAACCACATACAAATAAGGTAGACCAATAAAAATCAGGTACATTTTTAAACCTATGGTGCATTACAAAGAGAAAAAGAAGCCTTGAATGGGCCTTGATCAGGTAGTGTGAAATCCTGCTCTCCATATACCTCAGGAGCTATTCACAACCTTGTGCTGTTTCAGGAGGCCACTGAAAAATGTACTCTAAAGCATACTTGATCTGGGATGAGGTAGACTCTCCAAAGACTTCTGCCAGGGTCTGTAAATATGACCAGTCAGAGTTCCAATGTAGCCCATGGCTGCTTTCTAGTCTAGACTAGTCGGGGATGATGCGGGTATAAGGATTAAAGGGTAAAAGTCTCCAGAACTTTTTCAGGGCCAGGTATTGTAACATCTCCCTACAGTTCTGCTTTTTGGAGGTGGACACTGACTAAGAAAGAGTGCCTACTACCCCTTAGACTCCATTACTTTCCCATGATGTCCTGTGCCTCATAAAGGATTGTTACTCTTGAATAACATGATTACACATATGCCAAGTTAATAAATATCATATCTGAGGGAAAAGCTCTAATTTTCTGATGTTATTTTGTTAGAAATATAATTTTCCCCTTATGTCAATATATCACAAAAACAAGTGATTAATTTCTAAAGTATCTAAAGCTGTAAATGGTTTAAAATGGTAACAATGTGAGTAGGCCTTATGAATACACTAGAAAGACGAGGGAAACGTGGTTTGTAGTTGACTCTTTCTGGACACTACATATTCCCATAAACGTTGGTCATTTAAATAATTCTATTAATTTGGTCAATGAATGGAAATTACATGCTCTCTAGTGTATACTGCATATATCAAGGTCATCAGAATTGCTCTAAGGCTATTTAAAGCTCACAGAACATCTCTACAACATTCCATATGTCTCATCTGCTATTACTAAACACTTTGGCCACTTTCTTACCAATATTCTTTACAAACATTCTTTCACCTCTGAAGAGGTACAGGCCCAAAACAAACTGTGAACACTCAACCATTTTTCACTGGTTAACATTATTAACTTTCATGTGAGCTTCTACAATTAAGGTACACAGTTGTTTGAGTTCCACACAGAGTCAACATATACCTAGTCCTGTGTACCAACTACATTCTAAGCATGTCATATACAATCATCCTCAAAACAAGCAGCTTAGGAGGAACACTAGGAACAAGGGGAGTTCACTTGGCCATTACTCAGCAATGATTAGTTTTTATCTAAAATGTCCACACGCAGCTAGAAGAATATCTAAACATATGAAAAAACAAAAATAAATTGAGTAATATTTTTCAATCTATAGAAGACAAGACTTCTGTTCCCTTTCTGACTGATATATGCCTGACTGGTTCAAATATTATCTGTAAGAGAAGTTCAGAAAAAAGAATAAATTAATTCTTTTCTTTTAGACTGGTCATAGCTAGCTTATTCACCTTGACACTCAAGAAGCAATGGGGTAAATTCAGGCCACAAAAATCTAAATGGCAAATGGACTTCTATCACTCTATGTTGTTGGACCTTTTATTTTTTTAAAACCCTTCATTGTCACTATTCAGAAAGTTTTTTAAAAGGTTACAAAGGAAGTAAAATGGGGAAATGTCAAAAGCTGCAAAGTACTTTAAGAGTTCCTCCATTTGAAGAAATGACTGGGACTGAACTCTCCCAAGAAATTGTGAAAACTTGTGTAATACACAAAGACTTACAGAACCAGTTAGAACAAGATTACATATGATTTTGTGAGAAATGGAAAATTATAGGATGCCACAGAAAACATTGTTGTGTTGTGATACCCTTGGAAACCCACAGGGGTCTTGTAAAGAACTATTTAGAAAATGCCAAAATGGAGACAAAATAGGTGTTGCTCTTATGTTAACTGGCAATAAAGAATTTATAAGTTATAATTGGCTTCACAACTATCTGCTTTAAGAAAGAAGATTGAAGAAGACTAAATCCACATGACCTTCTGGTTAGCGTCTGTAGGCCCTTGCTGTTTCTTGACTGATTTATGACACTAGTATTCTAATAATATTCTGTTTCCCACTCTCCAATCCCTTCTTTGCATAGGCACTTATAACACCTAAGTGATAAAGAATCTTCAACTGTTTGGTTTACGGTGACTCACAGGATAAAGTCCAAACTCCTTAGCACTGCCCATCCATCCTGTGCTTTCTCAAATATGCCATTCATGAGCAGGTGTTCCTTTCACAATCTGCATCTTGTCCTTGGTAGAACACCAGCTCTTAAGCACCTCCTGCTCTGTGGTGGTCAATTCCCAAACCCATCTTCCATGTCTTGGCTCCTGCAGGTGTAGCTCTCATTTCCTCAAAATGCCATGCAGTTTCATACCTGTGTCCTTGCAGATACTACCCCATTTAGCTGGAATGCCTTTCCTCTACCTCCTTGCTTCCTTTGCCTGATGAAATTCATCCTTCAGGACTTAGTTTAACATCTTTTGGGATGCTTTTCTGACATCCTTGCCTTTGGATAGGTCAGAAGCTTTTTGGATAGCACACTGTGTTCCTTTAGTAAACTAATGAACTGCTTTATCGCTTTTTAGCTGAGTGACCTTGGAGAAGTTCATTAATTTCATTGTGCCTTTTCTTCATATCTTGAAAGTTATCAATTTGAGATAACAGCAAAATTTAAAAAGTCAAAAATCACTTCATAAACAATGAGGCACTGTACAAACACTGAAAATTTTATCATAAACCAAGACACACAGTATTCTAGTTTAAAGGTAAGATTCATTTCATAGTTTTCACTTCTCTTTTCCAAGGATACCCTGCATTTCATTCTATTCTCTGGCTTCTTTTGCTTGTGTTTCTATCTTCAGGAAAAAAAGATCTACTGTGATGTTTAGATCATTTAAAGAAAACACTAAGTAGGAAGCTCCTGAAAGATAAGGATTTTTTTTTCTCTATCTTTCCTAATGCCTTCACAGAAGTACTGTGCTAGCACATAAGATTATTCAGTAAACATAAAGTGAATGAATGAATACAAGCATATCTTGTCCTTAGTGAGTTTACAATCAAAAGGGGTGAGCAATGTAACAGATTCCATAGGAATCTGACGTTAAACAAATGGGAATAAAGGCCTTTAGTGTCACCTCTAAGCAAAGCAAAAATTTCCTGCTATATTTATTTTATTTGATGATTTGGCATGTGTTGCAACTGCTACCTTAGTAACCCATACTTAACATATGAATGTTTTAATACTATCAGAATCACTGATGCAATTCAACACTATTAAATAACTATTGCATTAGGCCTAATGAGAGTACAAAAATAAAGGTAATGGACTCTGCCCACAAGCTACTAAACATACCGAGAAGATAAGCCATTGATACATACAATTAACACAGAGCAGAATGTTGTGTGTATGGAGGACAAAAAGATAGTGGCAACCCCTGAATACACTTGAGTTACAGCATTGGGTCCACAGAGTCAATACAGCATATTACAAATTATTGGTGGCCAACAGCTTCTGTTATTGTTACTATTAAATACCTACTCTATATTACATATAAAGGATTTGCTGCAGGCAATGGCAGATATTTCTGATCACTTCCTCCTTTAATTATAAAGCTAATCGTGTTGTCTAGAGGAATATTATTTATACTCATTTCACACATATGTGCCAAGCACTGTCCTAAGGCATTTAGGCATTTTCTTGTTTACAGTATCATCACTTTACAGATGAGGAAATCGAGGCACAGGGCTTGTATTTTTCAAGGCTAAGGGGCAAAAATAAAAAATATATAAATGAGGACCTACGAGAAAGGAACAAGTATTTCACAGAGGCGCGGCTCCACCTGCCAAAACGGTTTCTGACAGTGCTTTCTACCTCTTCTGAACGCATCCAGAGAGAACAGGCAGCCTTTCCTTTACCCCCAGGGATTTTCTTTTCCTGAGAGTCCAAAACTGAACTGTTGAATCTCATGCAGAGACACTCAAACCTTTCCACTCCAGAGGACATGCTATTTAAATCATAGGCGGTTTACGGTAAATGACCAAATCAGGTCCCCAGGTGGACAAAGCTCTGAGAATCACGAAACTAAACCTTTCGGATTGGGGATCCGTTCCTGGATCACCTCCAGGGGATGGCAGCAGCAAACGGCTCATCCAGGAGGCGCCAGCCCCAGCGGAATCCTCTCCTCCGCATCCCAGGCAGCTCGGGTTTTGCCATCTGCTCCTTTACCCTTCACCTGATGGCGCCCCCTGCAGAATCTCCATCCTAATCCGACCGAACGCCAGGCCTCACACGCCTCCCTCCCCTCCGGCGGCCAAATCCCAAACCTACTCCAGTACGTGCCGGGCCCTGAGGGGCAGCTCGTCCCGCCTGCACCCTGGCCTGCTACTTACGGTTCCAGTACACTGGGTAGCACTCTCCTTGGGTGACATCCACCTCGTAAAGGCCGCCCCGCACGCACACTGGCTCAATGTTCACCAGCTCCTCCATCTCGGGCTCGTGGCCCGCTGCGCGCGGGCAGAAGCCGCAGGCGCGGTCCTCTTCGTCTTCCTCTCCGGAGCTGGAGGCCCGGGCGCACACAGGGTCGCCGTCCCGGCCTTCGGCCTGAGTCCGGGCGCCGGTTGCCTGCAGTAGGGTCCTGAAGGCAAGCTCGATGCGGAGAGAGTCGTAGCCGATGAAGGGCTTCCAGGTCTTCTTGTCCTCCTTGTAGAACCAGCGCACCTCCTCCGGGCCCAGCTCCGTCACCACCTCGTATCGGTGCCTGGCGGCCTGGCCGCCGGGCCGGGTGCGCTTCCTCTCCCCAGGCCCTCCTCCTGCCGCCCCGCTGCCCCCTGAATTCGTCGGGATCAGCGACTGCTGCGGCGACGGGTGCAGCGAGGAGGAGCCGCCGCCGCTCTCGCCCTCGCTGTAGTAGCGCAACGAGGAGCCCGACTCGGCGGAGCTGAACTCATAGTTCTCCTCACTGAGGGAGGGGTCCAGCGCCAGGTGGTTGAGGTCCTCGGCGCCCTGCACGAAGTGTCGCCCAGGCTCCCCGCGCAGCAGGGCCAGGGGCACGTTGCCATCGCCAGGGTCGCCGCCCGGCAGGTGCTCGAAGCAGCAGACGCCGGCGCCGAACGCCGGCGCCGCGTCGGAACCCAGCTCCCAGGCGCCGCCGCTCCGGCCGTTATACTCGGGGCTCCGCGGGGAGCCGCGGCCCGGGTAATTCATGGTGCGGAGACGCCGCCGGCGGCCCGGCTGCGCGCCGAGCCGTGGTCCCCAGCGCTTCCGCCACACATTCAACGCCGCCGCCCTCTCCGCCGGGAGTTGTCAATCTTTCAAATCCCTAACACTGTTGCGGCGGCTGAGGCAGAGACTCCGCCCCCCGACCTCCCCGGCTGCCGCAGCCGCGTTCGGCCGCCGGCCCCATTGTCACGCACCCGACGTAGGCGGTGCTTGGGCCCGATCCCGCCCCGCGGCCGCGCGCGCCACCCCGGAAGCCCTGTTCCAGCCGACCGGGGCACGCGGGGCCAGGCAGCTGTAGGTACTCTGTCAGGTCGGGTCAGCTGTCGACCTTGGCCCCCACAACTTGCTGCCGCTGTTCCTCAGGTCTCGCTGCACAGCTGTCTCATCCCTGTTCTTCTGGGGTTCGGAGCCCAGCTGGGGTGAGGCTTTCACTCATCCTTACAATTTGGGTCAGGAACCCTGAGGTGTCAGCTGCACATCCTCAGGGCCCATGGAAATTGCTCCCTCACGTTCACATTCATGACTTTAGGCCCGCCTGCAGCTTTACCTGGACCTTCTCAGTCACTTGGTTCTAGTCCCTCCGTAATTGTCCGTCTCACATGAAGGCACTCCACCCTATGCCTACCGCTCACTTGGGTCACCACTCCTACTTTGAAACAGGAGTCTCAACCTCCATTCCTAGGCCACCTCATATTATTGCTAATCTTTCAATACTTACATTTCTTGTTTTCTGTACTCCATTCTAAGGCCCTCGCTGGTAAGAAAACAAGTCTGTGTCTCAGCCTTTCCTACACAGTGGATACACCATCGATATTTGTTGATTATAATGATGGCAATTCCAGCCAGGTGTGGTAGTAAGATTATTAGATTGAGAGCCAGAACACAACTAGGTGTTAGACTCAGCTAACTAATCCAAAGGAAGTCAATTGATCTCCTTGATCAGTTTGGTTTCTTCAGCTATAAAAATGAAAGATTATTGAACCAGATGATCTTTGAAGTTCCCTCTAGCAACAGATTTTATGACCTTTAAAGTTTCTTCCACGTCTTTTTTATGCATTTCTGATTCTGTAATTTTCTGGGATCTGAGTAAATACTGAGGCTCCCTTATATGGTTCTTTTTATATTGAAAAAGTTTTAATTTTATTTTACAGGCCCATCACCCTGGGATGAGAATCCAGAGAACAATCTCCAACATAAGTGTTCTCAATTAAAGAATAGACAATCTTCATTGTTGCGTTTACTCCCTTTGTGGAATCAGGTCAGTAGGGCAGTTTTTCTTGCTCCTGGGATCTAACCTGTCAGAGATTGCTGAAGTAATTATTTAAATCAGGATCATCTCATGTGTACAGTGATTTTTTTAGAAATTTGACATAAGGCACTGTTTCCTATGGGCACATACAGAGCGATGTTGTGGTTCATGGCTTGGCAAGTGGAGCATGGGCTGGGTTTTCTGTCCCAGTTTGTGCCTTTGACTTGATAATCTTGTACAGTGAGTGACCTGCACAATTGTACATTGCAGCCCTGCTTTAAAACATACATAATGATTTATGAGTACCTGCATCCCAATTTCTTCTCCAGCGTTTCCATTAGCTGTATGCAGAATATGAAACTGGATATGAACTTTGATCTATTTACTGCTCATAGAAGCATTGATTCTGCAGTGTTTGATAGCCACCTTCCTATGTGCCAGGCACCTCTCTGCTAGCTTCTGACACAAAAGAGAATGGGAGAGACTAAATATCTTCATTTACTTATAGCTTAGTGGGGAATACAGATAAGTAAGTGAATACTTACTTATAGTACAGTTTTATACTTACAGTATAGTGCAGTTTTATTAAATAAGGGATAACACATTTAAAATATTTATATTTCTTCATGTATCTGGATAGAATACAGCCTTAACTGGCTATCTGGTAAGATTATTTTAGCCAAATTTTAACGCTCAAGGATGATAAAGTTTCCATTATTGAATGTCATCCTTTGTAAAATAAAATGGCTCCTTGCCTTGTTCTGAATGAATATTTCCATTGTGTGTTGTGCTTATTGGTTATTTTGAGATTATCCTCTTATAGTCCATTGGATAAGACCATATTCATAGGTACCATGGTCTTTCTTGAAGGAGATGTCGATTTTTAATGTAATCCAGGTGGCAAGGGAAGGGTGTTCTAGACTCTCTTCTGACCTCCCTATTTTGGTCTGGGCCTTGATAAGGGAAGACATCATTCAGCATTTGTGAGAGCTGAGATTGCTTCTGCCCCTTGAAAGTAAGCTGGGGCTATAAGGACAGCTTGTAGTGGGCCCCAGTCTAAGAGTGAGCGAAAGATATTTGAGGTACAATATCTAATTATCTGTGACTGCATGTGTTTATTTTCTTTTTATCCCCTAGCCATATCAAGGCAAAGGTCATGAAGCTGCTCTTCTCAACTTTTTTTTTTTTTGGCCTTAAAAAGTCATCTTTATCTCAGGCTCCCTGCTGCAGTCCTTTTTGGCATTCTAGGGCATCTTTTCAGGTTATATAATCCTGACGAGAGGAAAGGGTTGAGCCTCCCTTCTATTCTCCACCTGCTGGAACAGATGTCAAGTGCCTCATTTACCACACTCCATCATCAGTGTGCTCAATGGACACAGCACCAATTGAACATCCATGACATTATATAAAGCATTCCATTGTATTTTAATAGTTACCCAAGACCAAGCCTCCTTCACATATGGAAATTATGTGTGATTGATTCAGACCTATGGCATTTGTGGATTTGTGCTGCTAAAGAACTGAGTAGATGTGTAACCAAGCCTGAGGGAGTTACTGGTGTAGAAGAGAAAAAGGTAAAGCCAGCTGGTTCACACTTAAATAGCTACCCAGGCAGCCCACTTCCAACAAAATTAACCAGTGAAAACCCTCGGAATAGCAGAGAAACACTGTCAAACATAGTGTCAGAAAATGAGCCCCCTAGGCTGGAAGGCATTCAAGAAATGACTGGGGAAGATTTGCCTCCTCAAAGTAGAGCCAACCTTAATGATGGGAATGGAGTAAAGTCCCTGTGACCTCCTTTTGCTGATGTGGCATAACTCAAAATGGGAAGAAACCTGACTGCAACATTGGGCCCAAATATAAAAAGATTGTGTACATGGCACATTGTTGGTAGTGTTTCATTCTTTTGTACATAGGGTTGCTATGGGTCAGATCTGACTTGACGGCATCCAAGAACAATAACATCTGGTAATAATGGCCATCTTCCTCTCCCCACTTCTTTGAAAATATGATTCAGTTTCTTGTCATCTTTCCCCTTTCTTCTCCCTTAAACCTTGTTCTTGTTGTTCAGTTTTACCTGTTTTCACCTATAGAAAATATTGGGGATAGCCTTATGTCAAGTAATTTATTCTGAGCCAATATCCCACACTCACACTTGAAATGGCTTCATCCAAAGGGTGCAATGGAATACATATTTTTAGAATGAAGAAAAACAGAAGGCATATAACCAACTCCCTCATCTGCTGTATCTCCTGTTTGATATGCCATCCACTACATTTTGAATTTTACTCTTTTATTTTTAGAATTGGCATTTATCCCATTTCTTAAAATGAGAGTGTGTTTTGGTGCACTAAGTGGAACAACATCCTAGACTGAAGCAGAGAACATTTACCGGACATATATCAGGTGTCTACCCAGCTTCAGACACTCTGCTAGGCTCCATGGTGAAGCATTCATAGTCCAGTGGTATCTTTAAATAAAACCATAGTGCCAACTTTTTAATTCATCTGAGGAGTATGATTGCAGTGCTAGGATAGCTGCATCACCACAGAGAGGTCATTCTCTCCCTAAAGACAGATCAATAATAATCCAAAGGGAGCTGGAGAGCAGAAATAACACAGGAACATATAATAAATAAAGTCATTTTTCCTTCCATTTATTCATTCAGCAAATGTGAATCAATGAACTATTGATGTATATTATATGGAAGCAGCCACAAAATCTTCATCAGCATTTTTCTAATATCAGAAGGAGAATATTTGGCTATATTCCCTCCCTTTCATTATAGAAAAGTGAGTTAGGCCATAGCCATGGAGTGCTGCATTGTGGTGTAGATGTATTTATAACTTCTAAGCTCTAGGATTTTTTTCCTGCATTACCCCAGTGAGTAAATTGAACATATATATTTGTTCATGAAAAATACAGTGTATAACTCATATGAACCTTATAAAAGTAATTGGTAATCATAATATTTTTCTATAAGAGATTTAGAAGTAGCACCTTGTACATGTACATTTCATTCTGATTTTCATATAAGGAAAGAAAGGAAGTCTTACGTTCCAGTAGGGACTTCCACTAGTACAATACTGAAATGCTTGAAGTGACAAAGAATTCAAAAGTGTACTTATAAAGTAAGTGATCTCAGATGAAACACAAATAAGAATGAAATGACTAAGTCAATTTAAGTACTTAACAAAAAAAATTTAACTTTGAAGAAAAATTCAGCAAAAAAAATTGAGATCTTGAAAAAAATTAAACAAATGTTAGAAATGGAAAACACAATAAACCAAATAAAAATCACAGTAGAAAGTAACACCATCAGACTGGATCAAGCATAGAAAAAATAAATCAGGGACAGAAGAAAAAAATCAAAGAAATACTACACTTGGACATCAACACAGAAAAAAAGGAATACAACTACAACTTTCAGGAACTGTGGGGAAGGACGAAGAGATGTAATCTAAGAATCTGTGGTGTAGAAGGAACTGAGACTGACTCTAAAGGCATAGAAAATCTATTCAATGAAATAATAGCAGAAAACTTCCTAAATCTAGAGGAAGAAATAGATACCCAAACATTAGAGTTATCCAGAACCTTAAATAGGCATGACCAGAAAAGACCCTCTCCACCTCACATTATGGTTGGAATGATAAGATGACAAACCAAAGAAACAATTTTAAGGCTTCAAGAGAAAAATGTCATCTCATTTATAAAGGCAACCCACCAGAATAACAGCATACCTCTTATTTGTAACCGTAAAAGCCAGGAAAGCATGGGATGATCTATTTCAAGCCCTGAAAGCAAATAACTGTTAACCAAGACTACTATAGTCAGCAAAGTTATCCTTTAAAATAGATGGAGAAATAAAGACCTTGCAAGATAAGCACAAACTTAATTTATGACCATAAAACCAACATTGCAGAATATGCCTAAAGGAGTCCTATACATAGAGGAAGAAGAAAGACACAAATATGTTGTTGTTGTTTTTGTTAGGTGCTGTCAAGTCGAGTCCTACTCATAGCGACCCTATGTACAGCAGATCGAAACACTTGCCGATCTGGGCCAGGCAAACGATCTTATTTATATTTAAACCCATCGTTGCAGACACTGTGTCAGTCCATCTTGTGGAAGGTTTTCCTCTTTTGTGTTGACCTGCCATTCTCCCAAACATGATGTCTCTCCTGACTACATGTCCAAAATATGTAAAACGCAATCTGGCCATTCTTGCTTCCAAGGAGCACTCTGGTTGCACTTCTTCTAGGACAGATTTGTTGGTTCTTTTGGCAGTCCATGGTATATTCAATAGACGTCTCCAGCACCACAATTCAAAAGCATCAATTCTTTTTCTGTCTCTCTTGTTCAATGTCCAGCTTTCACAACCATATGATGCCACTGAAAATATCATGGCATGA
>VMDO01028932.1:0-23266 GCA_007922755.1 Pedetes capensis
GACAAAATTCTATCATGCAATCTCCAGCTTCGTTTCTGTCACCAAGACCATATTTTCCAACTACTGAGCCTTCTTCTTTGTTTCCAACCTTTGCATTCCAGTCACCAGTGATTATCAGTATGTCTTGATTGCATGTTTGATCTATTTCAGATTGCAGAAGCTGATAAAAGTCTTCCCTTTCTTCATTTGTGGCCTTAGTTGTGGGTGCATAAATTTGAATAATAGTCATATTAACTGGCCTTCCTTATAGGTGTATGGAAATTATTCTATCACTGGCAACATTGTATTTCATGACAGATCTTGAAATGTCTTTTTTGATGATGAATGCAACCCCATTTCTCTTTAGTTTATCATTCCTAGCATAGTAGACCATATGATCATCTGACTCAAAATGGCCATGCTGGTCCATTTTAGCTCACTGATGCGTAGAATGTCAATGTTTATGCGCTCCATTTCTCTTTTAACAATTTCTAATTTGCCTAGCTTCATACTACATACATTCCATGTTCCAATTATTAATGGATGTTTACAGTTGTTTCTCCTCATTTTGAGTCGTGCCACATCAGCAAGTTGAGGGACCTGGGACTTACTCCATTTCCGTCATTACAGTAGACTCTACTTTGAGGAGGCAACTCTTCCCCAGTAGTCTTTTGAGTGCCTTCCAACCTGGGGGGCCTCATTTTCTGGCACTATATCTGTCAGTGTCTCTTTGCTATCCATAGGGTTTTCAATGGCTAGTTGTTTTGGGAGTGGCTCGCCAGGTCCTCCTCCCTAGTCTGTCTTAGTCTGGAAGCTCAGCTGAAAACCTGTCCACCATGGGTAACCTTGCTCATGTCTGAGGTTACAGTGGCAGAACTCTCAGCCTCATCACAACACACAAGCCCCCACAGTGCAGCAAACTGACAGACATGTGGGGGGGAATATATGATACACTACATAAATAACTTTTATGATGTTAAATTAAAATATTCTAAAATAAAGAACAATTTAACCAAAATTTGTCTTGAAAAGTCAAGCTTATCTTTTTTCTTTTTCTTGAAGTTTGTCTCCAAATGCATAGGTTTGCATGGCAAAATGATAACACAGATATAATCTTGTATTTAGCTTCCATTATACAAAGTTTTTTGAAAAAGGTATTTTAATAGAAAGAAAAAGAGTGCTTCCTGTGATCATATCAAAAGAAACTACATGGCAAAGATGAAATAGTTGTTGATGAGGCTTCACTAGAGTGTGACTATTTTGTCAACATAACAACCTGAAAATACAAAAGGAAGAAAGTCTGCCTCATCTAATGGATTATTTTCTTTGATTTATGCCACAAAATTAGAGCCATGTTTATAATAAGATTGAGTGAAGCAAACAAGTACAGCCCAGGAAACAAAACCTGCTCTACTGGCCATGAAACCTTTGGTTTGTCTAAAGCTAAATGATATGCACTTGTACAAGATTTGATTCATAGCCATTTGGTAACCTGCTAATATTATAAAATATCCTGAGAGCTAGCCAAAAAGATAAACTAAAATTAAAAGAAGAGTCTACCAAGTAGAAAGGCACATCAACAGACAAATATAAATGCTAGAGTGCATTTTTTAAAAATGGGGATTATAGACAAAGCATGTAATCCTTTTCCTGTTCTTCAATGGAAAAAAATGGATGAATAAATGAGCCTACACTATGCACTTAGTGGAGGCTGGACTTTCATGGTTATGTACCCTGTGCTGTGCCTCATGCCTCCATCCTTTTTGCTCAAATAGGAGTTTCTTGGGTAAACATTTATATATACAACTTCCCAAAAGCATTTAAAGGTGAGTTTTAAATGTGTGTTGAAACTGGCTTATAGCCAGGCATGGTTGTACATACCTCTAATCTCAGCACCCAGGAGAAGAAGGGAGATGTATTATGAGTTCAAGGACAGCCTAAGATATGCACCAAGACTTTGTCTCAAAGGAAGGAAGCCACATGATTTTGACAATGGCGGAGTTTGAAGAAGAGTGTAGAATACCTCCTCTGGGAGCTGTCATAGCAGCCTACTACAAGCCATAGGAATTGGTACCAGGTTCAGTCAGAATTTTGACATCTTCACTAATGATATGGAAAATAGAGTGAATATCTCCTTAATAAAAAGCACAGACAAAGTGAAATTGTTGATTGGCTGCAAGAAGGTAGATACATTAGTGTTGTTAGTAAAATGAGATGCAACTTAGGGAAATGCTCACTCATCTATTCAGACCCAAAATCATCATCTGAAACTCATTTAATGGAAGCAATGGGTCTAGAAAGCAACAATGCCAGCAGAGCCTAGAGGTGATGCCAGGAAGAATATTAGAAGAGATGGAGACTGAGCCAGCCTGATCAGAGCTTCTCTTTGGAAAAACATCATGATGTTCAGCCAGTGCTCATATGCTCCACATAGCTCCTGACACCCAGCCAGAGACTCTGAAATCTATTCTGCTTTTGCCTGGTGGGGAGCCAGTCCTTCCAATTTAGCTCTGACTGGGGATGATGGCCCCAGATGGCTTCCCACTATTGTTCTACCCAAGAACTTGATGGCAATCAATACTTTGCTGCTTTGGGGCCAATAACTAGGCCAAGGCCAGGGTTGTGAGTCCAGGCCCAGGATTGAAGGCTAGAAGCATTTCTGAATAGAGCTAGAAAAGATACCTTAATCTTTGGCCTCTAGCTGCTTACACATTTACTGAGGTAAAGTTGGAACCAACCAGTCCTCAAGCCAGCATTCCTAGGATGTAGAACACAGACAACCTGCTGTTTGCTATTGTATATTACTTTCATCAGCTAATAGTCAAACTCTAATGATTCTGAATAAAATTTGTATTTGGGCATATATCTGCCTTGTAGCTTTATGCTGATCTTCTTTCATTAGTTTTCTTATTAATGATCATTCTTGTGGGCTCCTGCAGTAATGGCTGCCCATTAGTTAAGAAACAGCCACTTCTGCTACAGAGTAAGGAAGCTGGGAACAAAACCAGCAGCTCCTCAAGAATATGCGTAAGTTTACTCTTCAGTGCAGAGGAACAAGAATCATTACATTTCTTGAATTTGATTTGGAAAAATCATTACATTTTTTAATGTTTCCAAACCAAATTCAATCTGTATGGTTTGGCAAGACAGTTGATGTCTTAATTTACAAGAAGTTTGAAGGACATATTCAATCCAGAGAAGTTGCAGGAGGAACTCTGGTCTTAAGTCTATCATGATTGCCACCCAAACGACCGCCTGATGTACAAGCTCATCTCCTGCCTCAAAGTTTGAGTGTCAGGCATGCAAAGACCACTCCACTAAAGTTCTGTACCTCCTGGGATTGGAACAGACAGATATCTACCATTCAAAACCTAGGATTAGAAAAAAACAAACTGGATTGCTCTCTCTTCTTTACCTTCCTGAGCCCGAGTGGAAAAAATTCTCCTAATCCTGTGCCAATATAAGGAGACTCTGTCATTCCTTCTGGGAAAATAACCAGATCATCCTTTGGATGGGGAAAAGGAAAGTTCTTCTAGTTGTTTAGTGATGTTCTATCTCCCACAGAGGATTTCTTCATTGTGTCATTGGCCAAATGGCCATATATGTTGACCCTAAGGTTAGAGCTTATGATTTATAAGACCTTGAAAAGTAGAGTATTTCAAGGTAAGATTGCTCTATTACTTAAAACAACATTTCATTAAAATAAATTATTTTATTATTTTCTTAAGTCATCTAAGAGAGTTTATGGTGATTTAGCATTTGGAAGATTTATAGATTACTGGTGAACCTGGAAGTGAATTGTTACATGATTATTAGATTAGCAAAGATGAAATGGCATTTGGTAGTCAGAATTGACTAGCTCTGTGCATTTTAAATAAGAAAGTCCAATGGGCTTTGGACTGGAATGAGCACATCAGGCTAAGGCTAGTTGATTGCTCTTCCATACAGACTGAGAGAGCCCACTGGCAGCCGCTCATTTCATTTTGGTCCAAACTGCCTCAACTTAAAGCTCTCTTTGCAGGCACTGAATCCAGGATGTACACCCCTCCCTGATCTATAATGTGAAACAAAAACAAAACCAAAAATAACTCATGCCAGTTTCAAAGTGAAGCCCTCTGAGAACGCTGTGTTGTGGACTATGCCAAACACGAATTTTAGGTAGACTGGCCTGGCTCTGAGGGACTCTACTCTCTTAGTTCATAGCCACTGCTACAGCCAGAACTATTGTCTCCATCCATCCTTCAAGAGCAAAGATCTGACATTTCTTACCCCTGCAGCCTTTGCTTCTTCTGTTCCCTACATGAAGCCTCCACTCTGGACAGACTGGAGCCCTCTTCTGATTATTGCTCCACTGGTCTTTCCCTTCAAGCCATCACAGCACCAGCTACCGAGATTACACTTACTGTCACCCTCAATTAACCTGACAGGATACAGTCCTCCCAAGCCTTCCATGAGTAAGAGAAAAGAAGAGGCTTAGGGTGGGAAACTGAAAAAGGCTGTTATGTGCCTGGCTGTTCTGCAGGTAAATCTCTCAGAAAATTGCCATTTTATTGCTTCCAGGCACTGAGCTCACATTACACCAACCCAGGCCTGGGAGGCTCTGTCGGCCCATCCATCAGCTTTTACAGGGTGAAAACCTCTGGGAAACATGGAAAACACTCAGCAAATTGGAAATGTTAAGGACGTGGTCCAAGTAAACACCAAATCTTCATGCCTGGACATTTCCTTCCTGTGCATTCCCCCAGCTAAAAATGACATGGACAATGATTGAGGGAAGTTTTTAGAAAGCATGTGTGAGTATGTGCACACACGCATGCATTCAAGTGTTCAAAGAGAAGATCAAGCCTTAGCTATGGAAGATTTCCAAAGGACGTGAACCTTTTTAAAAGAATCATTCTTTTCTCTCTGGAAATTGGACTATATACAACCCAGAATTACCATAGTTGTCATGGCAGTAATGGGCTGTCACATATTTTACACACACACACACACACACACACACACACACACACACGAGCCTTATTATTTAATCACTTACTGGTTTTTTATCCAACATCTGAATAAATGAGTTATCAAGAAGACAATATTAACAATTAAGCTGAAAGAGAAACAGAAATTCTCTATAGTGCTAACTAGTCTAGCCCGCTTCTAATTTTGGAATGGGTTGAGAATTTTTATAAAGTTTTTTGTTTGTTTGTTTGTTTGTTTGCAGTACTTAGGGGTTGACCCTTGGGCCTCACACATCCTTTGCAAGTCCTCTACCACTGGACTGCACCCCAGCCCAGTTTCTATTTATTTATTTATTTTTTGTTTTGAGTCATGCTCTCTTTAAGTTGTGCAGGCTGCCTTTGGCTTTGAATTTGGGATCCTCCTGCCTCTGTCACCCGAGTCATCAGGATTACAGGAATACACCACAGTGCCTGGAGTTTTTACAAACATTTAATCGACAATGGGCTATTATTTTTCAGAATGATATCACCCATAACAAGGCAGAGAGAATAACTTCATCTGAAATGCTACAGTTGTATATTGCACAGCAATTGTCCTAAAAAACCCAAGCTCACCTTTTAGAAACTAAACTGCTCCTTGACAAATGATCCCACACCATGGATTTCATCAAAGAACATAATAGGCAAAAAAACTGAAAAGATTGGAGTGACTACATTGAATTTGGTCTTTCAGGTTGTCATTTTTTTTACTTTTATTCCAATAAATATTAGCTTTTCCCAATTCTTTATTGATCTATCTAAATATGTTCTGTACTCATAAGACTTCCTATCCACAGTAGACTTAGTGAGCACAAAGGTGGAAAATACTAGAAACAAGAATTTCATGATGATGTGTAGCACTGATTGTTGTTTTAGATAAGTTATCTAAACTAAGTAAGTGACAAGGCTGTTTCCCACAATACAAAGAAGGGCAAATTAACTTTGATTTTGAAGTCTATATTCATATTTTTCTTGAACATTTGAGCATATTGTCACTATACCTAAAGAACTTTGTGCTTTATTTTCACTCAGAAGGAAAAACATTTTGGATTTGTAAGATTATTATCATTGTTACCAAAACTAGGCTTTAAAAAATGTCTGAGGGTATTTTAGTTGTTACAGGACATATATGAGCAAAATTAAAAGCTACCAGATGGTAGAAATCTGAAGACTTCTACAGAAATTATATTCAAAGAATATTTTTTCTAGTTAGAATTACTCACCAGTAATTTTTAAGGAAAGGAGAACTATTGAAGGGGAATGGATATATTTGGCATTTGAAAATGTTTCTTCCATTAAGATACAAATTTTGTTGAAGATGTTGGTAAAAAGCCTTTTCCAAAAATGAGTTGATATAATTATAGGTAACATATGCATTTGAAATTATTAGGTTAAACCTTATGAAACTGATATTTTATGGATCAAAATTTAAGTACATGAGTTTTTCATATGTTCAGCTTAATATTTTATTTTTCCTTTTATCATTATTGCTACATGTCAGTATTTGATATGCACTTACAATAAAAGACAGAATCATAAATCCATAAGTACAAAAAGAAAAAGGTTTGTGTAACCACAGGGGAAGGATAATTGGGAAATTCAGGCTAAGGATAACTATCACAATTGAACAGAAAACCTAACCCACAAAAGTTACATGGCTCTTACTACTGAGATACAGATACCTTTAGTAGAAAGTCCAACTTTTTATAGCTATTAAGAGAAATATGTAAAGGAAGTTTTCACATAGAGATATTTCTAAAGCTAATACCTAAGGTTTATACAATGTCACAAAATTTACAAACCTTCCTTTTATGAATGGTTTGATTTAAACTGATGCATCAGTAGGGATGTTGGCAAGAAGTTGGAGGTCTGAGAAGGGGTGCTTCTCCTCAGGAAGACTTTCCACCAGTCACTCTCTGGTTTCATGTATACACCAAGCTAATTTGGTTTCTAAAATATGCTTCCATATTGGAAAATTATTTTACATTGTGGACTATTAAATTTATTTTCTGACAAAAATTAGACTAATATGTATGAAGCCAGTTAAGATGGGATTGTTCTTCCTCAAAGAATCTGGATAAATTAACATCAATTTTCCAGATTTGTTAACTTGGGAGAGATACTTAGCAATGCAGGATGGTGAAAGCAACCTTAGAAGCACTTTTTGGAAAGATTTTCTTCTCTAAATATCCTTCCATCCCATTAAAATTTCAATATGGGTTAAAGAGAATGCTTTCTGATGTTAATGAAAGGTTTCTAAAACCAAGGCTTTTTAGAGTGTGCTTAGACAAATCATCATGAATATTTAGGCACAAAAGTAAAAAAAAATGCACAGTTCTTACCTTATAATCCCTTTAGTTTGTGCACTTAGCAACACTGGTGGTTTTGATATTTAGATAAGAAATTTTGAAAAAAAATAGTCAACCATTGAATGAATGTGTGAGTGACTCACTAGGTAGCTAATTTCCCTTTGAGTCAACAGGGAAATTTTAACACAGGCATTCAAACATGATGAAGAAACTAGAGGGTCCAAAGTACCAAAACTTTTTATCTTTGAGCACTAGAACCAATTCTTTTCCAATCATAGTCAATGACACGGTATATACAAAATATTCTTGCTAACAGTAATTAGTGGAAATCAGTCCAAATTTTCATCTCCACAACCAACAGGATGCTCTAGATAGAATCTGAAGACAGACACATTCAAAGGCAATCATGAACGGTGACATCAATGTATGAATATGTGTAAAACATACACATATTCAAATACACAACTGGTAACATCTACAAGGTAATAATTATTAGCATGTCCACTGGAAAAAAATCATTTGTATTACTATAGAGGAGAATCATTTGCACTACTACCAGTTTTCCACAAATTATAGAATTATAAAAAGCAATGAAAGACATGAACCTATGTAGAATTAAATAACCACAGTAGGGACCTTTTAACAATGTCCACCATTCCAGTGAAAAGACACTCAAATTCTTTTCCCATTTCAAAATCTTTCCCCTTTTTTCCCAAGAAATTTAATTCTCAAAAGTTTCAATAAATATATTTCCATAGGCTACTTCTCAACAAAAACTGGTAAAAAAATAAAAATTCCACCTTCACAGTCTATTTATTTTATCATTGCTATTACTAAATTTAAATGAAGTTTGCAAAGCTCTGTTCATTAAAAATTTAAATTTGGCATAATTATTTAAGTGTTAGGATTATTACTTCAATAAAGAATCATATTTGCATTTGGCATCACCAGACAGCAATTTATAATCATCCTGTTGATAACCTATGATCTTGAAAAAATCTGTACCTCATTCCACTGGATGTTCAAAAAGCAGAATAAATATATTAAAAGGGATAAATGCATAACTGTCTATTAATTCTTTTATGGTAGTTTTATTCTTTCTTTTTGTCCTGGTATCAAAGAGTATTTTGTAAGATTCAGTGAGGAAGGCTCAGCCCCAACCATCCTAACAATATTGGTAGAATTTTTCACCCATAAGAGATCTGATGCATCACAGAGTTTTCCAAATTGTGTCTTATTTAAGCATAAAACACAGACAAGTCTGTGTCAAAATGAGCTCAAATCTGATTGTGAGCATAAGAGCCCTCAGAGACTTGAAAAATCACCCAACTTGATAATTTCATCATAAAACACATTCCTTGTAGTTTGACTAATGGCATATTATAGGGGAAGAAATCACATTTCTGAGTCAAAAGATAAAGGGTCCTAGTGGCTATCTAGGTGACCAACTGGGTGACAGGGAACATTTGAGGACTGTTGAAGACACTTACCAAGTAGGCTGTAGGTTGAATGTGAGGGAGAGAGAAAGAGGTACAATGATGGAGCTTATTGCCAAAATTCCAGCACCTATATCTAAAAGAAAGCTGTAATTTTGGCACTTAAAAGTTCATGAAAGATGTCATATTTTTGTTTTGTTTTGTTTTGTTTTGTTTGGGACAGGGTCTCACCTTGTAGCCCAGGCTGGTCTGGAATTTGCATCAAGTTCTGCCTCCATCTCCCAAGTGGTTGTAGATATGCATCACAACATCCAGTAAAATGTTTCAACATTAAGGGAAGAAAAGTTTAGCATATTTGTTTGTGTGTTTTTTTCATTTGAAAAATCGTACTTTTTTTGATATGCTACTTTTAATCTAAGAAGCCCCTCAAAATTTTGGCTAAGTGCTTTAAATCTTTTAGGAAAGCTATTTTTCATTTTGGCATTTGTTATTCAAGAATTTCCCTTATTTCTCACTTAAGGCCATTCAAAATAGTAGTAGTAGTAGTAGTAGTAGTAGTAGTAGTAGTAGTGGTAGTGGTAGTAGTAGTAGTAGTAGTAGTAGTAATAATAATAGAAGAAGAAGAAGAAGAAGAAGAAGAAGAAGAAGAAGAAGAAGAAGAAGAAGAAGGTGGCAGAGGAGGAGGAAGAGGAGGAGGTGAAGAACAAGGAGGGGGAGAAGAGGAGGAAGGAGAGGAGGAGGAGGAGGAAAAGTACAGCAAAAGCATGTTTGTGGATCTAATCAAGAGTATATAACTTGATTTTTGCTCTTTAGTAGATGTTTTTAATAACAAACAGAAGTTTTTAATTTTAATGGAGCCCAATTTATCAATCTTTTAAAGTTATTGTTTCTGAACTTTTTAAAGCATTATTTGCCCAGCTATAGCCATGAAAATAACTTCCTTGCCTGGAAGAAATCAATATTTGTGCCTATTCCCAGGAAAGGGATCCAACTGAATGTGGAAACTATCAAACAGTATCATTAATATCACATGCAAGAAAAATTTCACTAAGGATCATTCAAAAGTGACTTCAGCAGTATATAGACAGGGAACAGCCAGAAAATCAAGCCAGATTCAGAAGAGGATGTGCAACCAGGGGCACTATTGCTGATGTCCGGTGGGTATTAGCCAAAAGCAGAGAACATCCAAAAGGTGCCTATTTATATTTTATCGACTATACATAGGCATTTGATTGTGTGGATCATAACAAATTATGGGTAATTCTGCAAAGAATGGGAATACCAGAGCACTTAATTGTCCTCATGAGGAATATGTACATGGATCAGGAGGCAACAGAACAAGGAAACACTGCTTGGTTTAAAATTGAAAAAGGTATGTGTCAGGGATGTACCCTTTCACTGTACCTCTTCAATTTCTATGCTAAGCAAATAACGTGAGAAGCTAGATTTTATGAAGAAGAACACAGCATCAGGATTGGAGGAAGACTCATTCACAATCTGTGTTATGCAGATGACACAACTTTGCTTGCTTAAAATGAAGATGATTTGAAATCTTTACTGATGAAGACCAAAGAGCACAGCTTTCATTTGCATCTCAACATCAACAAAACAAAAATCCTTACAACTGGGGCAGTACACAACTTCATGATAGATAGAGAAAAGATTGAGGTTGTCCATAATTTTGCTTTACTTCATTCTACAATCAACAACCATGGGCACAGCAGTCAAGAAATCAAAAGAAACATTGCAGTGGGAAAAGCTGTGGCAAAAGACTTCTTTAAAGTATTGAAAAGTAAAGATGTCACCTCAAAGACAAATGTGTACCTGACTTATGGCATGGTATTTTCAGTTGCATTATACAATTGTGAAAGCTGGGCATTGAATAAGGGAGACAGGAGAAGAATTGGTGTTTTTTAATTATGGTCCTGGAAGTGATTATTGAATATACCATGGACTGCCAAAAGAACCAACAGATCTGTCCTAGAAGAAGTGCAACCAGACTCCTCCTTGGTAGCAAGATGGCTAGACTGGATCTTACATATTTTGAATATGTTGTCAGGGGTGGGGGACCAATCCCTGGAGAAGGACATTGTGTTTGCGAGAGTGGCAGCTCAATGAAAAAAAGGAAGACCCTCAAGTACATGGATTGACATAGTGTCTGCAACAATGGGCTTAAACATTTATAAATAAGATCATGTGCCTGGCACAGAATCGGCAAGTATTCCCTCCTGCTGTACATGGGATTGCTGTGAATTGGACCTGGCTTAATAGCACCTAACAACAACATGCTACCATATAGAAGTTTTAATGTTTTATCTTTCACATTTATATCTATGATCTATCTAAATTGATTTTTGTGTAAGGTATGTGGTAAGGGTCCAGATTTCTTTCTTTCTTTTTTTTTTTTATATTTGTATCTAATGGACTCAATATCATTTACTCAAAAAGCCAATCTTTTCCCTGTGCCACAGTTGCACCCTTGTAATGAATTAGCTCTTGGAATAGGAGTAGAACTATCTCTGACTCTTTAATCTGTTCAATCATTCTGTCTGTCTATTCATACACACACCACACTGCCTTATTATTATTCAAGGATAACAAAACCAGATGATCTGAGAATAGGGGTAAGGAGAAAATATATTGGTATTTGAATCTAAGGGGCTTATGTGTTGAATGAAGACTACAGATGAGGCAAATGAGTTAAGACATGGTAAGATTTGTAACTTCCTGGGAACCACTAGAATGGCATCAAAGTCTGTCTGGTGGATATAGTTATAACCGACAGTGTAACACATCTAGACATGCTCGGGATGAGGAGAGATTTGGCCTCATGAGTAGTTGATCCACCAGATAAATCTCTAAAATATATGATAAAACTGCACTGTAATTTTGAGAATAATTAAATTAGGATGGTTTACATTTGAGATTTGACATTTTTTATATTGCAGAGGAAAACTAAAGACAATCTGGACAAGAAAAATGTGACTGGTTAGGTTAATTGTGATTCATCCATATGATATAATATTACTTTTACAGCAGAATATTTTACTGCATGTAGAAACTTAACTAGGAAGTTTTTTAAGCTTTTAACAGAATAGTGGATATGGTATAATGCAAATTTACATTAAATCAAAAGTATTTACATGCATAGCTAATAGATTATGATGAGTATTTACAGTAATTATTTCTGGATGATAGATCAGGAACACTTTTGTTTTTCATATTCTCCTGAATGTCTTCAAGAGACAGCAGTATTTTAATAATTATAAGAAAAATAATGGCTTTCTTACACTGTACATTCTACATCCTTCTGCATTGGTAACATTGGGCTAACATACTTGCCAGTGATATAGAGCATTACTGAATTGGGTATATTATTATGTAGAAAAAGCACAAACAATCAATAATTTAACAAGATTAACAAAAAATTCAAATTTTAGAAAACCTTCTTGCCTTATATTATTTTAGCTCCATTCTAATTTCCTTCAGGAATATGGTCCATCTTCATTTGCATGCATGATAATCTAGATGAGCCTCAGAGAAGCACTTTAGTAGTATCTGTGTTTTAAATTGCTCAGTGGACAAAAAAAATCTTGGAAAGTAGTAGTGCTATAATAAAAGATTTAAGTATAAACAGAAACTAAGCCCTTAGCCTAACTCCTCTGCAGTCTCTACAATAGGCACCCCACATGTCCCTGCTTTGAAAGAGAATCAGATAGCTTAGTGGGCTGGCATATTAGTGCAAACCTTCTCTCTCAGACATCAACATTTTTACATCACTTTCCTGTAACACAGAGCATTACTGAATCAGGAAATGATGGAGATACAGCAAAGTTTGACATTTAAAAATATTTATTTATTACTTTGTCTCTGAAAGGAGGTAAGTTGTCTAAATATCATAAACCAAGTTCATCCTAAATGCATCATCTGGCCCAGATGAAATATAGATGCCTCTGAACCAGAAGGAAAGCTGATGAAATACTGATTTCTCAGAAATCCAGAATCAAACCTTGAAGTGTTTTATTTCTGCCCCTTTCAGTCACCCCTCTGGAATCCTAGCTCTGTGCCTTTGATCACCCTTCTGACCTCTCTCTATTTCCAGGAAGAGACATGCTGGTTTCCTCCTCAGAAGGAAGGTGGAAAGAAGAGGTGGGCAGGGCTAACTTTGGGGGTGATTTGAGGAAAAAGAAGAGGCCTCCTCTCTATAAAAATATTATTAGGAAATTGTGGTGTATATGCATCATGGAGTTTTATTCAACTATAAAGAAGGACAAAATTATGGCACTTACTGGAAAATGGATGGAACTAGAGATCATCATTTTAAGCTAAATAAACCAGACCCAGAAAGACAAACATAGCATGTTTTCTTTCATGTGTGGATGTTAGACTTCAATATATACTCAGTATTAAAATGTATAGGTCATAAATGTAGAAGGGGCATATTAGGGAAAGATAACAAACTAAAAAGATGGAGGAGAGGGCAAGAAGAAAGGCTAATGGCGTAAAGAAAGGAAATATCTCATATTTTGCCCTTAAGGAAAAATGTGGACATATATATATATATAGATAGATAGATAGATAGATAGATATGCACACAAACAAGACACATAAGTAGAAGCAGGACCATTGGTAGAGAGGAGGAGGATAACATGAGGGTAATGGGGGAGGTAAACATGAGCCACATACAATGATATGCATGTGTGGAAATGTCATAAAGAGACCCATTAAGTTATACACTAAAAATTACTAATAAAATAAGATTACTTGGAAAATACATAAATAAATAAAATATTATTAGGACTAATCTTTGGCATGAAGACTTTGTCTCTAGAAAATTCTGGTTAAAATGCAAGCATATTTTTGGAAAGATTCATACACTGACCTATTACTAACCACTGACCACTTACTAACAAGAATAATGTCACTATGAAAGTTAGCATTACATACAAACCCCCCTTTGACTTGGCTTAGTCTCCCAGCCCAGTGAGTGTGCTGCATGGCAAAGAGCACTTGTTTGATGGGCAAGGAAGAGGAGCCCCTTTGGTGTGAGTTGTCTGGGTAAATGAGGGTCCTGCGTATGGAGTCAGACCCAACACCCAAGGAAGCTAAAGCTACATTGTTGTTGTTAGGTGCTGTTGAGTTGTGTCCGACTCATAGCAACCCTGATAGAGTTTTCAATGACTGAATTTTTGGGATTGCCTCTGGAGTAGATTGCCATGTCCTCCCATTAAAGCTACATAGTGTAAAATAATTCTGGTGAAAGAAGAAAAACATTCATGTTCCAAATCTTCAAGCTTACTGAATTACTTATTTTCAGGTCACCAAAAATGAACCAAAACTAAGTCAAATGTCTTGGAACACTTTGTTTCTGGTGAATTCATCATTTCACTCAGGAGTTCTCCACAGCTCAAATATCTTGCCTGATTCTTTTGTGTGGAATAAATTTAGGCAATAAAATGCCAAATTTTAAGTTTCCACATATGACTGTGTCAAATTCCAGGCAACAAACACAGTAATATACAGAAATTATCTTTACAAGAGATATGAAAGAGTTAGCAAATTTCCAATTCTCAAAAACAATCAATTGGCACTGTGGGATAGCTCATGGGGAGCCACAGTCAGGGCATAATCCAGTTCTCAGCACATTTTTAGTAGAAGTTCAAACACATAAAGCCCAGAAACTAATCATTAGATACAAGGGATCTACTTGGATGAGAAGAAAGAATAGTTTACTCGGATTCTCCTGGATTGCCCTAAGAGTTTAGGCCATAAAATAACTAGGAAGAAACGAAGAAACGTCTCAAGAAATCAACTTAGCCTCAAATCCAAGCAAAAAAAAAAAAAAAAAAAAAAAAAAACGGAGCCTGGAACTTTTTATAAGTGTGAGCAGAGAAATGGATGGTAAATAAAAGCAGCAGGTGGAGCCTGTGAACATCCAGGGCAGAGCGGCAGGAAGTCCTTGGCCAGGAAGAGCCTTTCTCTTGGCTTTCCACAAGGGGCTTTTGGAAGCTCTGTTTTGCAGAGGCTGAGACTGAGAGACGGAGCGTGCGCGTGGGAAACAGAAAGCCCGGGTCAGCGCCAGGGAACCCGCTGGAGTGCTACTCTCCCGGCGGTGGCGCTGTCCAGGGTGCTGAAAAGCCGGGCACTGTGGGGCAGCTGCAGACGCCTTTCTCTAAGCAGAGCGCGGTTGTGAGCGGCTTCAGGTAGAGCACTGCTAAATCCGCCTGGATCTGCCACCAAGACCGGACCGCCTATCCTCACTCCTGGCAGATGATGGGGGACGTCGCGTACCAGGCGGGATTCCGGGGATTCCCGCCTCTCCCGGATGGCCTGTGGCCTTGATCTAGGTTCCACCTGAGCGTGAACTCCCGCCACAGGGACTGAGCGCATCCGGGAGCCGAGGAGCAGGCAAAAGGTGCCGGGTGTTGGGGAAAACCCACCCCAATCCCAGGACCAGGAAGGGGCATTTGCGAGAGGGCAGGTGTAGTGAGGCAGAGAAGGTGGTGATGGCACAGGAAGGAACAGGAACTGCTGTTTATTTGCAGCTGGGCCAATTCTGCCACGCAGGAGGCAGCAGAGCACCACGCTCGAACCCGCCTCCAGGCAGCCACCCCACACCGCTGGTCCCGCAGGGAAGGATTCCAGACACCCGGGCAAGGCCAAGGCAGCAGTGGTGGCAACGCCAATGGAAGTGTGGTGGTGGTGATCACTCCTCCGAAGAAAATGGCCAGGGTTCATCCTCACCAACATCTGGGTCTGTAGCCATACCACCCTGGCATCCATCCCATCTGATCTCAGAAGCTAAGCAGAGTCTGGCCTGGTTAGCAGTTGGATGGAAGACCACCTGGGAACACCGGGTGCTGTAGGCTTGGGAGAAGCACCCGGCAACCCACTCCCAAAAAACAGCCATTGGAAATCCTATGAACAGCAGAGAAGCAGTGCCCAGGCATGGCATAGTGTTGGGTAATGTTTCCTTCTGTGGTACCTAGGGTCACTATGAATTGGATCCGACTAGAAGGCACCTAACAACAATGACATCTGGGGCAAAGTTATGTCCAAGAATGCTACTCACAAGTCCTACTAGGTGTTTTGTGTCCTTACCCTTAAGTGCACCCCTGACTGTTGCTACCTGCCCCCCTGACCCGGGAGAAGTAGGACTGGTTTGGAGAGAGCTTCTGTTTCTTAACATATCTTCCTTCTACTCCTCATTCTTCTCTCCTCTCCAGGCTGCCCATGCCCCTCTGCCCCAGGGTCCACTTCCCCACTTTTCTGGGCCCCTGGGAGTTCTGGAAGGTGGGCTAGGGAGTTGGCACCTAGTTTCTCCAACTGTCTAGCTCTAGGCCTTTTGCTATTTTTGCACAGAGCTGGAAGCAGGCTGGAAGAGCTGCCTTTGTAATATCTCCCTCTCCAGATTATTCCATAGTGGCCAAGTGAATTAGTCTCCAGAAGGGGGGGTTCTGAGACTGTGTCTGATTTCTTTGAGTCTTGTGGGCAACTTTTCAAATGGGGACTGCATAAGCCCCTTTGGGTTTGCATTTGACCACAGGAAGAGGTATGTAGGATCAGCCAAGGCTGGATGGGTTTTAGGGAAAGCAAAGAAGATATAGCAAACTGTGAAGGATATGGCAAAAGATATCTTTAGAGTATTGAAAAGTAAAGATGTCACATTGAAGATGAAGGTGTGCCTGACTCATGCCATGGTATTTTCAGTCACATCATGTGGTTGTGAAAGCTGGACATTGAAGAAGGGAGACAGGAGAATTGATGCTTTTGAATTATGATACTGGAGACAATTATTGAATGGACTGCCAAAAGAACCAACAGATTTGTCCTAGAAGTGCAACCACAGTGCTCCTTGGAAGCAAGGATGGCTAGACTGGGTCTTATGTATTTTGCACATGTAGTCAGGAGGGACCAATCCCTGGATAAGGACATCATGTTTGGGAGAGTGGCAGGTCAATGAAAAGAAAGGAAAACCCTCCACCAGATGGATTCACATGGTGTCTGCAACATTGGAAGCAAGGATGGCCAGACTGGGTCTTATGTATTTTGCACATGTAGTCAGGAGGGACCAATCCCTGGATAAGGACATCATGTTTGGGAGAGTGGCAGGTCAATGAAAAGAAAGGAAAACCCTCCACCAGATGGATTCACATGGTGTCTGCAACAATGGGTTTAAACATAAATAAGATGGTGTGCCTGGCACATAATTGGGGAGTGTTTCATTTCGCTATACATAGGGTCACTATGAGTTGGACTTGATGGCACCTGACAACAACAACAACAATCAGCTAGCTACCATTTTACAGATGCTGCTGAAAGAGATAGAAGGCTTTGAGTCACAAAGCCCTTTATTATTACTTTATTACTCAAGATGGAACAGGCAGCCCAACAAGTTTGTTCTTCTTGTCCCCAAAATTCCATAGGGATGATATAGAGTGGCATGCAAATGCATGCTTCATCCACATTGGTGCATCACAGTCAATGAACATCAGTCTTTCAAAGGGGCTCTTAGCAACCACACTAGCCCTTTCCTCAGAGGAGATATTATTGTCCTCTGCAGGAAACAAATCTGGCTTCTGCTCAAACTTCAAAGAATTTTGCTATACAAACATCCTTGAAAAGTCAGTCCAGAACAAAAGCTGTAGCAAAAGGTGAAAAATGACATGGAGAATGTCTCCCTTACAGGAGGGAGGAGTGGACTCTTGCCCTCGACTGCCCCCAGAGCTTCCAACCTGACAAAGCCACCAGCAATCAAAATCCTCCTGGCATCCTGGAAAATGCTTTTTGTTTTAGAACCCTAGAGTTACAATTCAGCATTTCTGATGTGAACATGTAAAGCGTAAAGGAAAACCAAGAAGGATTATTTTTTTATGGTAGTTGGGGGTTGAACCCAGGCCTTTGCACATGCTTTGCAAGTGCTCCTAATCCATTTTTTATCTTGAGATAGGGTCTTGCTAAGTTATGCCAGCTGCCTCTGGCCTCCAACCTGTGATCCTCCTGCCTTCGCTGCCAAGTAGCTGGGGTTACAAGGGTGAGCCACTGTGCCCAGCCCCAAAACGTTTTTAGGATGGAGTATTGAGCTTCAATAAGGCCTAGCCCCCAATTTGTTAATTTTACAAAAACCATGAAAAAAAATAGCCTTTGAAAATTGTCTGCAAAATATCATTTATTTTAGTTATACAGAGAAGAGAAATTCCTAAGTGAAGGGAGCCCAATAAACTCCACTATAAATTATAGTGTAAGAATATGGGGGGCAACAAAGGAAGGGTCATATTCTTGGATGATGAGAATTTTGTGTATATCATTAGATGAATCCATGAATGAAGTCACAGAGACTTCTTCTGAAGTAGTTTGCTTTAGTCAATGAATTTCTTTCCTATCTTCCTTTGGACCTACTTGCATATTTTTCTAACCTTTTATTACTCAGTTATCCCAATTTTAAAGCAAGGAATACTTGATCATGCCAAAGTGACATCACTGTGTTCCTAATGACAGTAGAGGTTTCCTGTTCCAAAGGCCTTGTGTGATCTGACCTCTCTGTTTCCAGTGTTACCCAGGAATCTAGCAGCAAACCTCAGTTTTGTGTTCAGTGCATAAAAGAATTTATACCTGACTCCCAAGTTTTAGATGAGAACAGAGGCAAGATTTATTGTGAAAGATAATTTGTCTTTTAGGAATAATTGCTGGGGAAAACTGAGATGCTTGGGGGAGTTTAGCTAACATTGGAAAAGAACTTGGAGAAATGTTGGTTCTTTGAGTGAATTGGCTCAATATATATAGGATATTGCGGGCAGAGTGGGTGTGCTAAAGCCAGAGAGAGTGGAAGAAAAGTTAAGCAAACTTTTAGAAGGAAAAGTACCTTGTATAGACAGAGAAGATAGCAAGCAGACTTGAGAGAAAGAAGAGGCATGGGTGCAGCAGTTGGAAAAGAGAGAAGAGAATAGAAAGAAGATTGAAGGACAAGAAGTAAAGGGAAGAGAGTGAGCAGGAGCACATGTTCCCTCTCGTTTCATCTACACTAGGGCACATCCAGTAGGATGCTAGCCCCAAGTGCCTAATCCTGGGCACCCAATGTGTGAAACCCTGAGCAGAGAAACTCAAGATACTCCTGGAAAAGCCTCTCTTGTTTAGTAACCTTTTGTGTTTTAGGGCCTGTGGGACCTAGGGTCTTTGTTTTGTAATATGGCTCAATGGATGTGTTTGGCATATTTCAAAAGGATGGGTCAATATACAGATGTATTTAAATAGCCTTTGTTTATTCTCAGGCAGCTTTTCATCTTGGATTAGGATGTGATGTTGCTTTGGAAATAACTCTTGTGCATACTGTGCATAGGTAATAAATCCCTTTCTACTCTAATTTCTTGGCCATGCTTATTTTGGGCTTTGTACTCAACAAGATATAAACCCATTGCATTTGATTACAATTCCTGTTCTTGGAAAGTACTTCCTTAAGACACTCATGTATCTTGTCCAGTGGTACGCAGAGGTTCTCTCCTCAAAGAGCCCTTCTCTGGTACTGTAACAGGGACTTCGTTGCTGTTATTAGGTGCCATCTAGTTGGGTACAACTCATAGCGACCCTATGTACAACAGAATGAAACACTACCAGACACTGTGCCATGCCCTGCACTATATAAGTGCCTCTCTGCTGTTCATAATATTTTTGATGGCTGATTGTCTCAAGATCATTTTTGGGAGAGGGCTACCAGGTTCTTCTCCCATTTTTGCAGTGCTGGGGATCAAACCCAGGGCCTCAGAGCTCATAGAGCAAGCACTCTACCAGGCTGCTTTTGCTAAAAGCACTGACATGCCCTTTGGGCCTGCCGGTACCCTTTGCTACCATAAAGTTTGGGTCAGATTCCTGCTCAATTCTACACATAGCATTTTAATCCTTTGAAAAGTGTTCCTCTAAAACTGATAAACCTCTTTCTTTAAGGCTGAAGACATCAAGATAAAAGTAACTAAGATATTTTCAAGATTTACAAGGACATCTTAATCAAGAGATTGCCAACTGCCCTCTTTTGCAACATCCTGTTCCACACTACCAGAACAGTGCCTAGAAGTCTCCAGTCGTTGCCATAAACCTGAAGAAACTAACCCTATCTTGCCCTTCTGATTTGTCCTTTTCTCTGAGGCATCCTTGCCTATAGTCACCTTGAATTCCAAATACATCAGGTCTGATCAGTAAACTTCTTATAACAAGAGTTGAGACCACTTCTAGATAAGCACCAACTTTCCAATGGCTAACAAGTTTCTGCATGGCCAGTCTTGAAATAATGGCCAATCAGAACACTGTTCAGCCAAGACCTCATGACACAGCATATTTCCTGCCCATTTTGGTCCTTTCCTTATGTTATGGTTTCAACACGTTCATCTTTGAATTCTTGGTCCCCAGATGGTGGCACTGTTTTGAGAGGCTATGGAACATTTAAGAGGGGGGACCTGGTTGGTAGAAGTAGATCACTGGAGGGTGGGCCTTTGAAGGTGATACATGGTCTCTGGTTATGGAAAGCTCTCTGTTTTACATGATGTGAAGAGCCTCCACTACAGGCTCCTGACACCATGGACTGAGCTCCTTGGTCATACCTTTCCCACCACTATGGACTGACACCCTCTGAAACCATGAGTCAAATAAATTTTGCCTCTTTTAAGTTGCTTCTGTCAGATATTTTGGTCACAGTGATGCTCAAGCTAACTAGCATGTCCTATTTAATCCCCAAAGTTCTTGTTAACTTCTGAAAGACAAGGCTGAGGGTGCTTGGTACCCCTAGTCCTCCCCAGTGTGAGTATACTGAATCAGTTCCTTTCCTCCTTTTTCATTACTTTTTCTATTTGGTTTTGGGGGCAGATGGCCAGACCTAGTCTATTGGGATACCCACCACCCCCACATCACCCTGATCTAGGACTCCAATAACAGTACCCCATCTCAAATAGCAAGTATCTCTTCCTGACATCATCAGTAATCTCTTGATTTTTCTTTAATAATGTTCTTCAATATCTGGAAGTAGATATGTGTTTATTCCTGCCCCATTATAGGACAATTTCCTACCAGCAAGAATGGTGCTGTATTCCAAAAAAAAAAAAAAAAAAAAGAGTAAAGGCCATCTATAAGTTCCTGGACACACAGATACTTGGGTGGGTCCGAATTATTGGCAGACTCTGAGAGTGACAGCAACAATTATCTGAAGGTAAAACTGACTTTTTTTTTCCTTTTTTTATTCTCAACACTCCCAACACTCCCTTTCTGACTCTGATATACAGGGAAAACAAACTTGTTTTCTCTATACATCCACACAACACTTCTGGATGCCCAAATATTTGGAAGTCTTGCCCATACCAAGAAATTCTCCACTTTTGGTCAAGACACTGATACCGTGTCCTATAGTTCAATTCTGACACTAACTGAGGTTAATGTAGACACTTCCACAGGGCAAGGGCATAGTCCTACAAGACTGCTCCCTGCTTCAGATACCAATCATAAGCAGTAGGTTCCAAGGTTACCTAGAACTTTTGTTTGACTTGGCTACAAATCAGAAGTTGCCATTACCCATTTCTCTGGTTCCATAATTTAATAAGAGTTCTCACAGAACTCAGGAAAGTGCTTATAAAAGGTGATACCTCAACTACAACCAGATAAATCCATGCACAGGGTAAGACAGATAATGGGGGAACTCTCTTGTGTTCAACAACATGGAAGTTCTCCAAACCCTGTTCTTTGGGAATTTTTATGAAGGCTTCACTCCATGGGCATGATTGCATAAGTCATTGACATTAGTGATTGATTCAGCCTTTAGCCTCTCTTCCCTCCTGAGGGGTTGTTCGAGGGGTGAGGCTGATAGTTCTAACCTTTTAAACACATGGTTGGTTTCCTGGCAATCAGCCCCCATCCTGAAGCCATCTAGAAGCCCCATCCTCATCACTCATCTCATTAACATACATAAAGACACAGATCATTTCAGAGATTTCAAGGATTTTAGGAGCTGTGTCCCCCATGTGTCCATTGTGCTGTGGGGGCTTGTGTATTGCTCCAATGCTGAAAGCTATGCCCCCAATATCTCAGATACCAGCAGGTAGATAGGTTTTAGCTGAGCTTCCAGACTAAGACAAACTAGGGAGAAGGACCCAGCAGCCCACTCCTAAGATAAGTAGCCATTGAAAACCCTATAGATAGCAGAGAAGCACTGACAAATAAGTGTGAGAAATGAGCCCCCAAGCTGGAAGGCATTCAATTGACAACTGGGGAAAATTTACCTCCTCAAAGTAGAGTCAATCTTAATGATGAGAATGGAGTAAAGCCCCTGGGACCTCTAGTTGCTGATGTGGCATGACTCAAAATGAGAAGAAACAGTGGCTGCAACAATGGGCTTGCACATAACATTGGATTTCCCTCATTAACTAAACTATTTATTCATTCCTTTCCCCTCAGCTACAATTCCTCCTTCTCTTTACTTACATTCAAACTTCTGCCTTTGGAAGGGGTATTAGGTTTGGCCACTGGTCTAGGTTGCAGGTAGCAATAGATGTCTAGCAAGTGCCTCCCACTCAGTCCATCTTCACTCACGTAGCATAGATGACCAAGGTGCAGAACCAGCAGGTTATTTTTACCAGCAGGCAATACATCTGTGTTTCCTGATGTGTCAGGGATGCTGCATCCCCTGTCTTAAGCAATCACTGTCTCACTTGCCTGTTTTACATCTCTCTATCAACCTGTTACTCTGAGAAGACTGTCTCTCTGCCCACTTTGGAACATTATGGGATATAAAGTGTGTTTCTTGGTCTGAAGAAATGTGATTCGGCAGTACAAATTGGTACAATACCTTTCGGTCTTGTTCTTTTGATAGCACTTGATCTTTTGCTCTTACCAGGAGGTAAGCAAAGCCCAGTCTAGAGGCAGCATCTACTGCTGTCAAGACCCAGCCGTAAACACCCTCCCACCCAACCCAAACTCCATACTACCAGCCTCAGTCTCACTTGCCAGCTATGTGCAGGGTCCTCTCTCCAGGGAGCCTGCCACAGAGACTCCTATAACCTCTGTCTCTTTTGCTGGCAGACAGAATTGTAGTTATTGGCATTTTGTGCCTCAGAGAGTGCAAGAGGAACACGTCTAGTTTTTTTTTTTCTTAGAAAAAAATAATTTTAATTTATGTATTTGTTGTTGTTGTTAGGTGCTGTCGAGCTGGTGTCCGACTCATAGCGACCCTACGTACAACAGGCAAAACACTATTTTTTTTTAATTTTCAATGCACATCACAATGTGATTCACCCCGACATGCCCCTCACCGTGACAATTTTCATATATGCAACTTGGCAAGCACCATCCATATAGGTTACCCCCTACCCTCCTCCATGTTTCCCCCCCTCCCCCCTTCCCATCTAAGTTTCCCATCCAAGTCTTCTCTATCTTTTACTATATAGTATTTTTCTATATGTCCTTGGGTTCCATTTCTGTTTAAGATAGAAACTTTTCCTGTAGTGGTCTTTGTTTCTATCTTGTTAGAACAATTACATGCGATTTCTAGTCTATTTATATTGACCTCATTCTTATCTTCCCT
>VMDO01028933.1:0-22572 GCA_007922755.1 Pedetes capensis
TGAAAGCTGGACAGTGAATAAAAGAGACAGGAAAAGAATTAATGCTTTTGAATTATGGTGCTAGAGACAAATATTGAATATACCTTGGGCTGCCAGAAGAACTAACAGATCCATCCTAGAAGTGCAACCAGAGTGCTCCTTGGAAGCAAATGTGGCTAGATTGCATCTTACACATTTTGGACATGTAATCAGGAGGGACCAATCCCTAGAGAAGAACATCATGTTTAGGAGAGTGATGGGTCAGCGGAAAAAAAGGAAGACCCTCAACTAAATGGATTGATACAGTGACTGCAACAATGGGCTTACACATGAAAAAGATTGTGTGCCTAGCGCAGAGTTGGGGAGTGTTTTGTTCTGTTGTAGATAGGGTTGCTGTGGGTTGGACCTGACTAGAAAGCATCTAACAACAAAAGAAATGGTAACAAATCCAATCAATTTAGAGGAATTTAGAGTAAAATAGACTCCCCTCCATCCAGTTTCATTTCCCAAGTAACCATTATTAATGTCAGACATGCATCAATCCAGTTTTCAGGCTTTGTTTCCTTTCTCATTTCTAGTCCTTCTAGATAATATCATTTACTCCTCTCCAGCTTCTGTTTCTATGCTTCCTTTGAAAGATCATCCTTCTGTATCCAGTTGTTCAATGTTGAATGTTTTTAGATTTGGTTGTGAATTCTTTTCTTCTCAATCAATATTGTTTTTCTTTGTGACTAATCTGTATCTTTGTCTCCATTCCCATTTATTTTCAGATGACTGATAACTTTAGTTTTTTCATTCAGATCTCTGGCCTGAGTGTCCAACCAGTAATTCCAATTCTACCAGATTTTGCATCTCAGTAAATGGTACCCCTGTACATTGAATTATATTCACTAGAACCTCAGGAGTCATTATTGATCCTGTGTCCTCTTTACTTCCCATATCTGACTATTCGCTAAGTCAGATGGCCTTTCCCTTCTGAATCTACCTAATTCTTTCCATTTCTATCAACAAGATTTCATCATTACTTCCCTGGACTAATGTAGTAGTTTCCTCACTGGACTCTACTTTTGTCTGATCATTGTAGAATTAATTTTTTATTCTATAACCAAGTAAGTCTTTTCAAAATAGGAGTCTGGACATCTTGCATGCTTGCTTACAACATTTCAGAATTTTAAAATTGCTCTTATGGTAAATGTCTCAATCCTTAACATGACCTAGCACAGTACCTGTCTGAATAAATATTGGTGGAAGAATAAATAAACTTGTTTATTCAGTTTTCAGTATTTTCTATTAAAATAGTATTGGTATACACATATATCTTGACATGTATCTTTACTCTTGTTAGTATTTCTGTTGGATATACTTGCAGAAGAAACGTGGCTAGTATAGTTTGGCTATCATCTATTAAATATCAAGGTTAATGGAGAAGTGGTACAGTGCCTTGTAGCCATCAAAAGTAGAAAGGAAACTAAACTAGGAATCAGCAATGATTTATTGAGGGAGTCATTCTATGCCTTCTAGCTGATGGAAGGGAGTTATATTCCAGAGAATCACCCACTAATTTAAGAGATGTTTTTCTTAGATTTTATACCAGGCACCTTTAGTTAAGTATTTTGTAAGACAATACAAGTAGCAAATGAGTTGAATTATTATATTTATAACAAATGTTATTTATTCCTATAAACCATGCAGACATTTATTATCCTCATATATTTTCCTTATAATGCATGGCATTTATATGGTATAAAGAAAGGACTGATTTGAAATGGGGTGGTCACATAAGAAGGCTAAATTAAAATACCTGGGTGTGATGGCATCTGCTATAAGCCCAGTGAATCAGAAGGCAGAGGAAGGAAGATGCCAAAAGTAGACTGGGTAACTTAGCAAGACCTTGTCTTAAGAGAAAAAAAAGGGGCTGAGGTTGCAGCTCAGTAGTTGAGTGCATGTAAATTATGGGTGAGGCCTTGGGTTCAACCTTCAGTACTGCAAAAAATAAAAAATATGTATGAATTACCATTTTTATACAAATTACAGTATCTCTAGTATCTTAGGCCATTTTCCCTTCTGTAACAAAATGCCATAGATTGAGTGGCTTACACATAGCAGAAATTTATTTATTTATTCTTGAACATGCCATCCTCTTGTCTCACTCTCCCAAATGCTGTGATTATAGGTGTATGCCATCACACCTGGCTCAGAAATTTATTTCTCATAGTTCTGAAAGTGGGAAAATCCAATATCAAGATACCAGCAGATTCACTTTCTGGTGAGGGCTCACTTTTTAATAGATGGTTCCTAGGGGCTGGGATTTAGCTTGGTTGGTAGAGCGTTGCTCTTCAGTCTCTGAGGTCCCAAGTTCGATTCCTGAACCACAAGAATGGAAGAAGGACATGGCAATCCATTCAAGAGGCAATCCCTATAAGGGTAGCTATGAGTCGGACATGACTTGATGGCACCTAACAACAACAATTTGCTGTCTACTCACATGAGAGAAGGGACTAAGGAGTCTGTCTTGGGTCTTACTTAGGTGGATACTAACTGCATTCATGAGAACTCTGCCCCTGTGACCTAATCATTTCTGAAAGGCTCCACTTGCTAATACCATCACCCTGGGGATTTGGATTTCAACATAGGAATTTTGAGGGGACACAACCATTCCAAGTGTTGGGTAGTGTTTCATTCTGTTGTACATAGGGTTGCTATGAGTCAGACATGACTCTATGGCACCTAACAACGACAAACATTCCGACCATAGCAATTAGTGTAGTTGATACTGGACAGAATTGTGAAGTGGGCAGATAATGTTTTCAGAGACATGATCTGTCCCTGTCTCCTTTGCTTCTTGGCCCTGGAAGGAATATGGTGTCTCTGTGCATGCAATGTAGGCAGAAATTAACGCGAAGATATCAGGTGTCTGAAAGGTAGAGGACTAGGAGAATCAAGTTACTACTCACTCTTCACTTTGATCTGTGACCTTGGGCACCTAGTTAACCTCTGTGTGACTTAGTTTCCTCATCCATGATTAATAGTAACTCATGTTTTACCTGAATTATAAAATAGATTTGTGATCATTTGTTTTAGTATTTATTAATATACTTATATTTATGCATTTATTATTTGAGCTGGTACTAAAATACCTTATTACTGACTTCAGTCATAAATTTGCAAATGAGAAAGATAAAATTATGTCCCAGAGGTACATTAATGGCTTTAAGAACCCTTTTCAGCAGGTTATTGGGCTGCATGATTCATGATGACCCCGTAGGGCACTGAACAGTACCATGAAGTTCCAAAAGAGTTAATAAGCTTTTATTATTATTTTTTGATCATGTACTCAAAGGAAGCACAGACCCCTGTGATTTTCATAAGTGACTCTTTACAAATTCTTACTGTTCTGTCATTCTAGTCTATTTTTATTCATACTGAAATGTGTACATTAAGTAACTTTATGTTTATTTTCAACTTACTATTAATTTTGCATCAGCCACTTTGAGGTTGTATAAGCAAAACATTGATTTAATTGCTCTGTTTGTCATTTCTTCTTGTTCTAGGTAATGGGCCTCACCATGACCGTTGCTGTACTTATAATGAAAACAACTTGGTGGATGGTGTTTACTGTCTCCCCATAGGACACTGGATTGAGGCCACCGGGCACACCAATGAGATGAAGCACACAACAGACTTCTATTTTAATATTGCAGGTCACCAAGCCATGCATTATTCAAGGTAAAAATAGTGCCATGTTTATAAGCTCAAAAGTAGGACAAGAGGTGCCATTAGGACAATGGAAATATTAACTGCGTTCAAAACTGCAGTATCGCCCTTCATAGGAATCTATGGACCTGCAGTGCTTTGAGGTGATAAATTATAGTGAATCAGTGTGTGCTCTTCTGATTCTAGATATGAAATATTTTTTTATAGAATTCTTTTATTAGATACTTGTGCTTGTATCAGCATGTTTTGAAGGGACAGTAGTTAATCTGTACTGATATAGTGGATTAAAAATGAAAAACTACACTAATACTCTAAATCAATATTTATATCCTTTATGGTACAAAGCAAAATTTGGCATCACCTTCTAAAAATTCATCCAAATAGCTGTGAAAAATGACATAAAACTCGATTGGACATGATTATTTGCTTTACTATTTATTAATATTTTATGTATTTATTTAGTTATTATAACAACAATATATACCATAATAAAATTTGAAATACTGAAGAGGATGCTAAATGAAAAGTAAGGCTCATTATACTTTACTTCATTCCCGCTAATCAGACATGATTATTTATAACTATTTTATGGTTAGTTTCTGTGGGGACTTAAAGATGTATACACTTTGTTAATGTACTGACTTAAAAATAGCTATTGATTCTCCTCTGTGAACATGCAAGAAATTCACTTCTCTTACACTGGTTCTGTCTCCCCACTGTAATCTCTGTCAAAAATAATAAAAAAATTCTGTTACTTCTTAAAAATTCTTTTCTGTGATCCATCAGTTTTGAGGATCTTATTATTTCCTACTGTATAAGAACACATATTTTGCCCCATATTTTTTCTGCATCTCCTTCCACCTAATAACTCTTTCACTACTTACATCTTAAGGTTTATGAAGTTTATATTTAATTTAGTAAATATAAATGCATTCATGCTTTGATAATTTGAAATTCTAAACCAGTTTCCAATATTTAAAATATTTTGTAAGTATTACTTATTGTAGAACATGCAGTGTTTGTGTCATAGGCAAAGATGTAGATTCTCATGTTCCACAAAATGTATTGGAATGGATGAGAGCTATAATTAATACAAACAGAGTACAAGAGGTAGGAGACAGAAAGAGCATGCAACTCCATCATAGTATTAGGGAATTAGTACACTTTTTGAACATACCTTTCTTAAAAATTCATGTTTGATGTTAGCCTTACTGATGGGTAGGATGCATAATATGAGGAAGAGAGAAGTTAAGCATGATTTGTGCTTTTGTGGCCTGAGCTATGGAATTAATGCTGTTGCTGTTTCCAGAGATGAGAATGACTGCGAGAGGAGCCATGTGAAGTAGGGATTGGGATAAAAATTCTACTTCAGTCATATATTTGTAATATCTGTTAAATGACTGAAAGGAAATCAATTTGATGCAAGGAATTCTGGAGAAGTGAGAAACAGATATAAAATTGGGAGTTTTCAAGATATAGAAGACATTCAAAATGACGAGTCTAGTTGAAATCAATTTAGCAAATAAGTGAAATATAGAAGCGATGACGAGAAGAAGAAAAAACACTGAGCCATCAGGTCCATACAATTTAGAAGCCAAGGAAAAACAGATCTAGAGAGAAAAATGAGAAGCAGCACACACTGAGAGGAAGTCTCTAGGGTTATTTTTCATTTATCCTGCTCCATATTTACTAAATTCTTTTATCTGAAGAGTTTAGGAACTTTCCTCTATGATATGATTATTTCTTTCTCTTCATTGCCTTTAATCTTTGTCATGAAAGGTACTTCTTAGATACATGTTGGACTTGATGGATTTAAACTCTATTCTTAACTTTTATACTATACTTTTCCCCTGTTTTTATTGCTTTATATTTTGGGATTTTTCCCCCAATTAAGCTAGAGATTTTCCCCCTAATTTTAGTCACTTATTTTTATTCCCTTTTGACAATGTTCTCTTGTTTATGAATGGATATATTCATGAATATTTCTTAGAATACTTATGAGAATTATTTTAAAGTTCTCTTCTCTTACTGGAAGGATCTTGTTCTCCTGAATCAGTAGTTCTTTATTTCTTTAGCTCTTCTTCTATTGTGGTATAAGTGTTTAAAATGGGCAATGATTGCTAGTAGCTCACATTTATTATATTTTACACATACCTAATAATCATAATAGCCCATGGTTTAAAGCATAAACTTTTCTGTGTTAAGATAACAAGCACCTGGAAGGTCCATCTCTTCCCAGGCTTTTCATAAATGATAAGCTGTAATAGGGTATTTTGGACTCTATCCTTATTTATCATTTTAACCCCTTATATGTTTCTATGTAAGGCAGTGAAGGGTCAGGCTGACCAGAACAATAGCTTTTACTCTCATTCTCTAGCTGGGAACCAAGGCCTGTCTTTAGATAGATAAGCACCGCTCCATTTTGTGTATTTACTCTTTTCCCCAGCTGGGAGCCATAAATTGTCAAGGAGACTTTTGTACTGAGGGAACATACCTGTGTCTTCTTTTAATTGTTCTATACTTTCTTTGTAAACCTTAGCTATCATGAATTGGGCCATTTCAATCCAATTAGGGGCTAACAATTCAGCCTGTTGCAGCTGAAGCATAAATCACTTAATGTTTGAGTTCCAGGGTGGAAGTTGCTGGTCAGCTTTAACTAAAATATTGTCCACATAACCTTTACAATTACAGGTCATTACTTCTAACTCATTTACAAATTCCCTCAGTCATGTCACTCTTTCAGCATTTGTTTCATTAGAGCTTAATACAATATTAGTTATGAGTATTAGTCCTAAACATAAAGTAATCATAATAATTAGAAGCAGTAATCCTATTCCTAGAAAGCAAAAAGCACATTTTCCTTTTCTTCATCCCCATCCATTTCTTAGAAGTTGAGTTCCTTGAACCCCTCTTCCCCATATCTGGACCTTGTCAGACAATATGGTTAGAAATGGCTGTGGCACATCAGTTTTAGCCTTTACAAATATTCTTTATTCCTCTATCTCTCTGTTCATCTCTATAGTGGAGATAAGTGGGAAGTTGGTAATGTTACTGGGGAATGAGTCTGGATGTTACCAGCATTACTAGAGAACTACAGCAATACCTTGGTCCTTGTGTTTACTTTCTGAAAGAATTCAGATGAAACACAGAACATATAGCTCAGAATATAGACAAGGTTTATTGGAAGAGATTGTTTTCCTTTAAGAAGTGCGAGTTGGCAATAGTTGAAAGCTATCACTGAGAACAAAGGTCTAATGTGATTCTATGTTGGTATTTCAGTCTTCAGGGGAGGGGAGAAATGCCTTGTTCCTGGGGTCTTTCTTTTGTAAAATGGATTAATGGATTTATGTAGTATTTTCAAAAGAGTGGGCCCATAGGTGGATGTCTTGGAATGGTGTGCCTTTGTACATAACCAGAGTTCTCAGGCTGATCTTGATTAGGGTGTGAGGTCCATTAGAATAATGGCCCTCTCAGTGTTCTGGGAGGTCTGTCTCACACATCATGGCTGGATGCAAGAGCCATTTTAAATCCCCTTTTCTTCCCTCATGGTCTGCTAATACCTTAGCTGATTGCCTGTTGTTGTTGTTGTTAAGTGCCATTGAGTCTAGTCCAACTCATAGCAACCCTATGTACAATGGAATGAAACACTGCCTGACACTGTGTCATGCTAGGCACTATGTCAGTGCTTCTCTGCTGTTCATAGGGTTTTCAATGGCAGATTGTTTCAGGAGTGGTTTGCCAGGTCTTCCTTCCAGCTAACTGCCTGATGTTGTTAGGTGCTGTTGAGTCAGTGTCTGACTCATAGTGACCCTACATACAACAGGTGAAACAGTATTATTAGTGCTTCTCTGCTATTCATAGGGTTTTCAGCAGGTGATTGTGTTTTGGAAGTGGGCTTCTGGGTCCTTCTCCCAAGCCTGGTCTTCCTAGGAGGTCTCCCATCCATATACTAACCAGATCCAACCCTGCTTAGCTTCCGAGATCTGACAGGATCAGATACCACAATGATATGGCTACCTTGCAGTAATAAATAGCATTCTTTTACAGCAGATGTGGTCACTTATTTTTTCTTTTAAGAAGTCCCATTATCATCAAGTGTTTCTCACAGTTCAGTCTCAAAAATACTACATAGAAATCAATTGAGTGGGTTATTAAAAAAAAAACCAAAAAACATAGCCCCCACCAAGTCTTTCAAATCATTATTTTTTAGTATCTCTATGTGATTCTTATGCAAACAAATTCTGGAGAACTATTGTAATTAGTCCAATAAAGACAATATTTTTAAATGAAAAAAATATTTTTATATACCTTTGGTTATTTTAGTCTAACTCATTTTGAGTATTCTAGCCACAATGCATGCTCTTGTGAAACTGGACAAGATAAAATGTGCATTCTGTTTAAAACAAAAGGGTTGAAAATACATTCACATATTTCATTATTAAATTGAGAACACTAGTTGCTATCTGCTTGCCATGTTCATCTGACTACAATGTGTAATGTTATCTTAGCTGCTGAAATAGATATACAGGATAGGTTATATGTTTGAGCATATCTAATAATGGAGATATTAAAAGTCACCTAAGAATATATAAATATAAATTCTCATTTAGTTTGAATATTGGAGGGAAATATGACTGAGATTCTTTTATAGTTAGTATAAATCCTAATGGAATTGAATTGTCAGTATCCTTCAAAATGATGACTTGCAAGAATATAAATATTTAACAATTACATTTTATATAGTAGGGTATATGGTAAATTTATTCATTTAGTAAGAATTGTGTAGTTTATTCTGTGTAGACCATGTTGAGTGTTGGACAATCAAAGACAGACAGGCAATGATCCCAGTTTTCAAGGCGCTCATGCCCTTGTAGAAGACAAGCATATAAATTACTGTAATGCAGTTAGATAATTGCTGTATTGAAATTTTATATGCAGTGTAATGAGGTACAGATGTCATTAGTTCAAAGAAATCTTTTTTTTTCTTTTTCTTTTCTTTCTTTCTTTCTTTTTTTTTTTTTTTTGTTTCCAATACTGAGAGGCTGAACCCAGGCCTCCACATGCTTTGCAAGCTTTCTACCACTGAGCTGCACTCCAGCCCCTTTTTAAATTTTTCATCTTGAGGCAAGGTCTCACTAAGTTATGCAGGGTGCCACCTCTGGGATTCCAGACATATGCCATTGTGCTGGGTTGTTCAAGGAAATCTTTATGAAGAGGTAGAGCTTGAGCAGTAATGTGAAAGGTCTTTTTTTTTTTGGGGGGGGGTGGACATTTAGGAAAGAAGTCAAGGTAAGGAAAATAGCAAGTGCAAATTTCCAGAAGTGTGGGACAGCAATAGGAGGGTGATCAAATGCGGTTCAGGATATTTTTTAGAGTATTTTTGGTACTGAGGCTGGACAACACATGTAAAATTGAACTGTGCAAGGTGCACTAGGATGCAGAGTAGCCTAGAGAACATTTCATTTAGAAAACATTCTGCTACTTCTCAATATTCAGATTCAGAGATTCTAACAATCAACATATACTTCAGTATTCAGGCTATACATACTACCAAACTATCCCTCTCCATTCAGTAGGATTTTTTTCATGCAAGAGAATAAATTGCATTAAAGACACAGACAACTAATTTAATGAGATATTAGTGGTAAAGGACTGTAATTTCTGTTTTTTTGAAAAGGTTTATTGCCAATTGAACAACTTCAAGAGACATAAATTAGACTTAATGAACATCACACTTTAGACTCGTAAAAATATCACAATTTAGAAAAATGTGTTATAAAATCATGCTTATGCTTTATAAGCCCTTTTGGCTTATAAAGAAAAGACAGTAATTTTCAAACTCAAAATTATTTAAAACACTGTTAGAACAATAATTTTACATATTTTAAAATACTGTTTTATCTGGCATATTTTACAAAGTGAATGAAATTAATTACTTTGTAGAGAGAGGAAGGAATAATTTGGGTTCTAGCCTCAGATCACTTTTTCACTTATGGGTAATCTTGGGCCAATCCTGTAACAGTCTGGAGATTTTAGTTTCTTAATTTGCAAAATGAGCTGGCTGAGCTAGATGACTACTGAAGGCAGTTCTGGAAATGATCAAAGGTTAATGTTAATTTCAAAAGCTAAGGCTTGTGTGACATTTTGCCAACATGTTATATTGACCTAAAAATGACTACACTCCCTATCAGCTTCTCTGGTTTCAGATCCAGAGGCCAAATGCTTCATCTTGTGCTGCCTGTAGGAAGTAATTTCCTTAATTTTTGTAGCCCATGACATACATTCAATCCAACTCTACAGAAGCTGTTTGTAGAAATACGTATATTTTATATTCAGTATACACTGATCTTCAGTAAATATGTATATGATTCTCATATAATTTTTTTTTTGCGTTATTCACATTTATAATCAAACTTTGGAAAAAATTCCTTTTTGGATTCAATCGAAAATAACCACAAAATTCTGTGTGCAACAGGACCTAATAACATCATCCTAATTCTGCACTCACAATGAAGATATAGGGCAACAGGAAAAACTAATTTTAATTGGTATTTACATCTGATTGAATGATTTGAGATACTTCTAAACCTTAAAACTGAGATTATAGTTCCCTGACACAGTGCTAGGCATGGGACAGTGTTGGGGAGTGTTTCATTTTGTTATACATAGGGTTGCTATAGACAGCAGCTAACAACAGCAATACTAGTAGGAAAGAAAAACAGCATGCCCTTCCTTCTTGTTAAGTTCTTCTGATTGGGTTATGATTTTTTTTTATTGAGTATTAACTGGCTGTGTGAGATTCCTCTGAGAGCTCCTTTTTTCTAAGTATTGTTGTACATATTTTAGATGGTCAAATTAATTGATTGACACCTTTTTTCTTTCTATGATTTAAAAATATTTTTATATGAAACATTTAAATATTTTAAGTATCTATTTTAAGTATCTATTTCAAGTATATTTTAAGTATCTATTTTAAGTATATTTTAAGTATCTGTTTTGTATTATCTATGAAATTATATTGAGATGATGTTATTTTTGACATCATATCAAAGGAAAACTATTGGTGATAGACGTTAGCATTGTAATGGTAATATGGCCTAATGCAAACACACTCCTTTAATTCTTATTTCTTAGGAGTTATTTAAAACCTGTCTGCTACAGTGTATGCAGAAATAAGTTTTTGCTGATGGTGCTATTGTGGAACCAGTACAATTATAAAGGAAGCAGCTGGATTCCGTGCTGCCTTGTGTATTATCAAGAGCATTGTCATTTAAATTATGATTTCATATCATATCAAGATGTCTTGATCATTGGTGAATGAAAGGGAAATTGGAAAGGAAAGAGTTTTATTGTGAGATCTCAGTTTGTGTCTATAGAAATGGTAGTAAGAAAGAGGGACTATTTTATCACAGAAATTGAGTTAGACTTATAAACCATTATGTGAGTAAAACATGGCAATATTACTATAAAATATGATTTTTATTAGAAAAGAGCAGAGAGATGAGGGTACGTAAGGTGGGGGAAAATAACTTATAAAATAATAGCTACTGCAGAATATTTTCATGTTAATGCAAATGATTCCATAGATGGAAAAATGAATGATCAAGAGGAGAAAGGGAGAACCTTAGGTGCAAAATTCTGACTAGCAAGAGTGGACTGAATCCAGGAGAACAAAATGATTCATCCATGCCATGGGAGAAAGATAGATAATTCGGGTTTGGATGCAGTAGGTCAAATGTTGTAGTGAAAGCATGTGGAAGAACAATTTTTGATGGCTTCTCTCTCTCTCTCTCTCTCTCTCTCTCTCTCTCTTTTTTTTCCAGTGAAATAGGAAGCAAGGTGTTCAGATGGGAGTGAGAAGAGAGTTTTAGGTTTGGATGAGATATATAGGCTCGGTGACTAATGGAATGTAAATGTATTGACTCATGAATTTTAATTTTTACAAGATTCTCCAATTCCAATATTGCAGTGGCTGTGACAGCCAATGAATGAAGTTATTCTATCTTAATAAATGAATACAGAAGACAGAATATTTTTGACAAGCTCAGCTTTTCTAGGGTTTTCTTTGTAACTCAAGCCAGATCATAGAGAGTCTAAGTAACATGCTAAAATGCAAACTTGTTAGATTTAGAATTTTATACCCTATTTTTCAGAGTTAGAATTAAATGTACTGGGCCTGTCTTGGAAGGTCCACTTCAGGAAGCCAAGTCACTCTGCTTATGTTACAGTTAGTGAGTACTTCAGGGAATGTTTCTGTTTTGTTTTCACTAGGTTGGTATATTTACATTACATTGCCAATCATTTATTATGACCATTTAAATTGACTTAAAATAAATAGCTTCTTAGATCATAGTCTCCTCTTTGATTGAAGAGAATGGAAGGGTAATCAAACTCATTCAGGAGGGATCAATTAAAAAATGGTTAAAATGCCTATATTACTTTGTATATGTGAGAATTGATTTTGCTCTTGGCTACTTCTGTACTACAAAGGCTTTATTATGACTTTTCTTTTCCTTTATTTTTCTTGAAAGGTGAGATCTTTATTTTTATGTTTTGATAAGTTGTAAAATATATTTCCCATCCTTTTTTCCTAAGTCCTTTTCATTCTTCTCTTCGAATGTTACATAGACTTATTCTTCATAAATGGATCAAGAGTGATGATGAAAATACAGGCTTAATTGATTAACATGTTTAAACAGTACTCTGAAAACTATTAAGTATATTAACCCATAGACCCCAAGCTCCCACACTCTGATAGCGTCTACTTGTGTAGGACTTCCATTACATAATGAAAGAATTCTTTTCTACTTATAGGCCATAGGATGTGTATGACAGGATGCTGGGACAGGATTTAGCATCTAGACTAATGAAAGCAGGAAGTAGATTAGAAGTTGTACAAGGATTATATTGGGCAAGTAAAACCATAGTAATGCTTCATAACCCTCCATACTTCTGACTCTGAGAGACAAAAGATCTTGTCTCAAGCATCCCCTAAAGTTACAGATGAGAAAAGTGGGCACCAAAGCTACCAAAGAAGTTGTTTTGAGGTCAAAATAGCTGATAAATAGCAGAGCTGTTTTTCCCAGATTCTGTTCCTCCTGCCTCTTAACTCTTTTATTCTCATGAGACATGGCCTTCATTTTCTTGTACCAGAGCATCCCACTAGAGCACAAATCTTCTTGTTGTTGTTATTAGGTACCATCGAGTCGAGTCTGACTCATAGTGACCCTATGTACAACAGGACCAAATACTCCCCAACTCTGTGGCAGGCACACTATCTTTTTATGTTTAAGCCCATTGTTTAGGCCACTATGTCAATGTATCTAGGTGAGGGTCTTCCTTTTTTTCATTGATCTGCCACTGTCCCAAACATGATGTCCTTCTCCAGGGATTGGTGTCCAAAGTATGTAAGACACAGCTGTAGCCATCCTTGCTTCCAAGGAGCACTCTGGCTGTACTTCCAGAATGGATCTGTTGGTTCTTTTGGCACAAATCTAGACATAAATAACGAGCACAAAAATTCTACTTCCTCTCACTAGTCAAATTTTAAAGCTTAAGTAGTCCATTCAACTCTAGATAAGTTGAATTAAGAACCTGGAACTATTTTTCTCTCTTCCAGCAACTTAATGCCATTTTTAAAAGAGTTGTGTTTGTTCATTCATTTCCTGGTAATTTATCTCTCATGGTTAACCTTTCCCCATCTTCACATTTTGGACCATTATATCAATTTCTTGTATAATTTTACTAAATTGTAGTTCCTGTCCTAACACACCTTCCTCCATAGGATTCCTTTGGCTTGTTTTGCTTTTCTGAGGCAGTTATTATTAATTTTTTGTTTCGTTGTTATCATTCCATTCCTGAAGTTTTGCCTCAGATGTGTTTGCTGTGCCTCATCTTAGGAATAGGGATATTTGTATAACAGGAATGCATTTTATAAGGGAATCTTATAGTATGTTCCACATCACACTGTTTTCCTACTCCTACCTCACCTTAATTATTTTGGGTGTGACTTTTCATGCAAAGTTTTACAGAAACTTAATGTATAAAATCCCCAAACAGTGTAACATTCATCTGAAGTTCAATGAACTATGCCTTTATAAAATAAGACTAAAATAAGACTTTTTGGTTGTATTTATTGAAAAGAATAGGAAAGATGTCCTCTGGGAGTTTTTATTTTAGAAATAAAATTGAAAACAATGAACTCTGACTGGAAATGTTGCCATAATAGTAATAAGAAGGAGTAATAATGAGTTTAGGAGCAAAAACCATCTATTGTATTATAAATAGTGAATCCACTATAGATCCTCATTAAAAATAAGAAGCCCATAAATTTAAAAAATGCTATAGAGTGCAGAATAGGTCAGTCATTTAATGGAACATATCTATTATTAAAATGCAAAATAAAGAGAAGATAAAATATAACTGCATGCTTGGGTAGATGCAGACAGTATTTTTATGTGACTTTGGCTTAAGCCATTTTGTCTTATTATCTGAACTAATTTCTTCAACTTATTTAAAGATATTTGTTTTGGCCTGCTTTCTTGCTAATGTAAATATCTTTTTTTTTTAGGGGGAGAATCAAGTAGAAGGTATGGACACTGTAAATGTAGCTAGTGTAGTGAGAAAAATTAAAGAAATAAAGTTTTACTCCAGACCCTTGAGGAAGCAAACAATATGATGTACTAAGCTGATGGGAATTCAGTGCTATCATTTTAAGAAGTTGAAGGGCAGCCCATAGATAACTATCACTTGAGTGCCTGTATGTCTGAGTACAGCAGACTCTGGAGACAGAGACTGTAAATCTTCTACTGTTGTAAGAGTAAAATGACTGTCTTCTGATTAGACCATGAAATTGGTCCTTAAAACGATCTTGAAAATCTTAACAAAAGCCAGTTCTTTGTTCCTAAAGTTTTAATAAAAATCTGCCCTGTGATAGCCTCAGACTCCAACTGACCAAACAGGTTGTTACGAAAATGCCACTTATATTGAAAGTGACATCAATTATTATGGATCAAGTCTTTAAGCGAGACTAGCATAGGGAGAGAAGAGCAGATGAATGAAATGGATGAGAGAAGAATAGGGAAAGGCCAGTAAAACAACCCTAATACATCCCAGTGGTGAGTATAAATCCTATCCACGAAGAAGGAAAAATAGCAAAGGAAAAAATTTATAATCCCTGCCTGGAAAAAGAAATAATCAGAAGAATTAAATTTCTCAAATTAAAAAAGAAAAAATGGTAGGCAGATTGTTTTGTATATGGTAATATAGCTTCAAATGTTATCATTGATTCTAAGCCTCTCATTGAAATTCTCTAAAGTGACTCTGGCCTGATTTTATTAGTGGACGTGGAAAAAACTTTTAGCTTTTCCTAAAAAATAAACTAATAACCTTAAGAGCCAAAAGAATATTTTACATTTCATAGTATGATATTTATTTCTGCCATTCTTTTTTAAAAGTTGGGCAAATTCCATGCTGCCAGTCCATCAAAAGAATTTAAAAGAGCCTTGTAGATCAGAGACTTTTCTGAGACATCAAATACTGTGTATGACATTCTGAGAATAAGAACATAAATAGACACATTGGGAAATTGTCTCATCCAGCTGCATATGGCTCCTTTGGCAACAGTGTTATAACCTTGTCACCTGTTTTCAGTGGTGTTAACATGTGCCATCCTGTTAACATCCCTTGATGTTGACCAAGCCCACTCTGTAATGCCATCACCTCCATGAATCCTCTTCTAGTAGTGATGGTAGAGACCTAGTCTGTTTCATTCACTGTTGTATTCCATCCTCAATGCCTGTTGGCTTACTTGATGTGAAAGCTATGCAATGATGCATCTCAACATTCCCATGAAAAGACTATATACTGTTACAGAACAGGGTGTATATCTGAATTCAACTTTATATCTATTCATTCATTTTAATATGATATCTTGCACCTGATGCTTGTATGTGTAGGTGGAATGAGGAACTCTGTGAAGTCTAATGGCTCTTTGCCATCTTGGAACTTAGCAAAAGCTTTTGGAACTCAGTGGTAGGCCTTGTGTGGTGTCACAGGGTGGAGCGAAGGAGAGTACAGCTGAATTGCTCTAGAGTTGTAGAGGTGCCACCATCAGGTATGGTGCCCTCTTCCCTTTTGATTCTCTACACTGCCAGAGCCTGACCCTGTATTGCTGGCAACTCAAATGAGGTGCTGTTTCCAGAAATAATTAGTTATGACCAGTAGAAATTTTAATGGATAGAGTAGGCAGTTTGGAGTGCAGAAGAGCAAAGAAAGCAAAATTGAAGCAAATAAGAAGTATAGAATTACAGACTATTCTAGAGTCAAGAGATCTCCAGTCATAAAGGGAAATTCACACAAAGGTGGTTGGATGCTTCATGTTCACTATGCAGATAGAAAGCTAGCTGGCCTGAGACTGCCTTTTCTTAGAAAAGCCTGCATGCAAGACTGGCTCTTTGCCGGTCTCTGGGACTGGCTAGTAGGCAGTTCTCTACACTAATTTTAAAAAACAAAACAAAACGCTTTCACTAAGTAAAGATGGCTCATTATAACTAAACTGCACAGAACGTGAGTATGTTTAACATCTGCTTTATTTCAGGAGTCTAGAATTTTGCCCCATGATAGGCAGAGGCTACCTACCTACCAGCCCCCAGCAGAAACCATTGACAGGGAGACTCCAGCGAGCTTCTCTGACAGACAACACTTCCCACACATTGCCCAAGTGTGTTGCTGGAGGAGTTTTGCACCTCCTATGAAGTTCCACTGGGAGAGGACTCTTGGAAGCTTATACCTGGTTTCCTCCAGACCTTTCTTCATGTACTTTGCTTCTTTGCTGATTTTGTTTTATTTTATTTTATTTTATTTCGTTATTTTATTTTATATTATTTTTGCGGTATTGGAGATTGAGCCCAGGGTGCTCCAGCACTGAGCTGCACCCCTCCTGACATTTTTACTTTTTATTCCAAGACCAGGTCTTGCGAAGTTGTACATGCTGCTCCTGGCCTCGAACTCATGATCCTTTTGTCTCAGCCTTCTGAGTTGCTGGGACTACAGGTATGTGCCACTGTGCCTGGCTGATTTGCATCTTTTCAGTATAATAAATTTCATCAGTGAATATAAGTATATGCAGGGTCCTGTGAGACTAAGAAAATTACTGAACCCAGGTATTAGACCATTTGGGATGCTCTAATGAAATAACATAAACTTCATCACTAATAAAAAGCAGAGATTTGCTTCTCAATTCTGGAGTCTGGAAAGTCCAAGAACAAGGCACTATCAGAGTCAGTGTCAGGTGAGGGCCCCGTTCTGCTCCACATATGGTACCTTTTCGCCATGTTCTCACTTGGTGGAAGAATCAAAGGGAGCTTCCTCAGGTGGTTTTTATAAGGGCACTAATCCCATCGATGAAGCCTCTGCTATTATGACCAAATAACCTCCCAAAGGTGGTTCCACCTCCTAATACTATTATTACCTTGGAGGTTAGAATTTCAAAAGAGAATTTTTTTTGGTACTATGGATTGAACTCAGAGCCTTACATATGCTAGGCAAGTCTTCTACAACGGAGCTACACCCCCATCTCTCTCTGTCTCTTTCATTGTGGTACTTATGGGTTAAACACAGGGCTTCACACATATTTGCAAGTGCTCTACCACTGGCTGCATCCTCAGCCCCTTTTTTATCTTGAGACAGGGTCTCGCTATGTTATGCAGGCTGAGTCTGGCCTTGAGCGTGTGATCCTCCTGCCTCTGCCTCCAGACTAACTAGAATTAAAGTCATTGTGCCACCATGTGCAGCTTCAAAATATGAATTTTGAGGGGAACACAAATCCTCAGACTATAAGAAATGGGGTAATGTTAGGGAATTCCAGCACATTCACGTTATAGGACTTAGTCCAAAAATTAATGTCCTGTGCTGATCCTGGACAAGACTGATAGGCTATAAGAAAGTTCATGGCTACCAGTAAGTAGTGATATAAGTACCTTTATTGCCTCAGCCTAGTATCTGGTCAACTCGTGTGAATACAGAGATCATGTGTGCCCGTGTGTTAAGTGGAATTTTTTTACTGTGTTTTCTATTTAATTTTTGATTATATGGTGGTGGTGTTGTTGTTAGGTGCCATTGAGTTGGATGTGACACATAGTGACCCTACGTACAGCAGAATGAAACAATCCCCAATTCTGTGCCAGGAACACAATCTTATTTATGTTTAAGCCCATTGTTGCAGACACTGTGTCAATCCATTTAGTTGAGGGTCTTCTTTTTTTTTTTTTTCAGACCCACCACTCTCCCAAACATGATGTCCTTCTCTAGGGACTGGTCCCTCCTGAATACATGTCCAAAATACGTAAGACACAGTTTAGCTATCCTTGCTTCCAAGGAGCACGCTGGTTGCACTTCTTCAAGGACAGATCTGTTGGTTCCTTTGGCAGTCCATTCTATATTCAAAATTCATCTCCAGCACGATAGTTCAAAAGCATCAGTTCTTTTCCTGTCTCCCTTAGTTACTCTCTAGGTTTTATAAGCATATGATGTGACTGAAAATACCATGGCATGAGTCAGTCACACCTTCATCCTGAATGTAACATCTTTACTTTTCAAAACTTTAAAGGGATCTTTTGCAACAGCTTTTCCCAATGCAGTGTGTCTTTTGATTTCTTGACTGCTGCTTCCATGAGAATTGATTGTAGAATCAAGTAAAGCAAAATCTTGGGCAACTTCAATCTTTTCTCCATTTTTCATGAAGTTGCTAACTGATCCAGTTGTAAGGATTTTTTGTTTTCGTAATATTGAGGCACAATCCATACTGAAGGCTGTGTTCTTTTATCTTCATCAGTAAATGTTTCAAATCCTTTTCACTTTCAGCAAGCATGGTTGTATCATCTGCATAATACAAGTTATTAATGAGTCTTCCTCCAATCATTATGCTGCATTCTTCTTCATAAAGTGCAGCTAGGATTATTTGCTCAGTATAGAGATTGAAGAGGTATGGTAAAAGGATATAGCCCTGACACACACCTTTCTCAACTTTAAGCCAGAAGTGTTTCCTCGTTCTGTTCAAACAACTGCTTCCTGGTCCACGTACAGATTCTTCATGAGCATAATTAAGTGCTCTGATATTTCTGTTCTTCACAATGTTATCCATAATTTGTTATGATTCACACAATCAAATGCCTTCACCTAGTCAATAAAACACAGACATCTTTTTGGTATTCCCTACTTTCAGCTATTGTCCATCTGACATCAGCACTGATGTCCCTGGTTCCATGTCCTCTTCTGAGTCCAGTTTGATTTTCCAGTAGTTCCCTGTTTATATGCGGCTGCACTTGCTTTTGAAGGATTGTTAGCAAAATTTTGCTTGTGTGTGGTATTAATGATATTGTTTGATAACTTCCACATTCCCTTTCTTGGGAATAGGCACAAATATGGATCTCTTCCAGTCAGTTGGCCAGGTAGCTGTTTTCCAAATTTCTTGTCATGAACCAGTTTGTACCTCCAGTGCTGCATCTATTTGTGTAACATCTCTATTGGTATTCCACCAATTCCGGGAGCCTTTTCCTTTGCCAATTCCTTCAAGGCAGCTTCCACTTCTTCTTTCAGTACCAGTGGTTCCTGATCATATGTAATCTCTTGAAAGGGTTGGCCATCCACCAATTCTTTTTGGTATAATGACTCTGTGTATTCCTTTGATCTTTTGATGTTACCTGCATTATTTAATATTTTCCCTGTAGAATCCTTCACTATTGCAACTTGGGCTGGAATTTTTTCTTCAGTTTCTTAAGTTTAAGAAAAACAGAGTGTGTTCTTTCCTTTTGGTTTTCTATCTCCAACTCTTTGCACATGTCATTGTAATATTTGATTTTGTCATCTCAAGCTGCCCTTTGAAATCTTCTCTTTAGTTACTTAACTTCATCATATTTTCCTTTTACTTTTGCTGCTTGATGTTCAATGGCAAGTTTCACAGTTTCTTTTGACATGTAATTTGGTCTTTTTTTTCTGTCTTTTTTATAACCTTTTGCTTTTCTCATGAATGGTGTCTGATGTCATGCCACAACTCATCTGTTCTTCAAACATTAGTGTCTAACACATCAAACTTGTTCTTGAGGTGGTCCCTGAACTCAGGTGGGATATACTCAAGGTCATACCTTGGCTCATGTACACTTGTTCTAATTTTCTTCAGTTTTAGTTTGAACCTCCATGTCAGCAGTTGATGGTCTGATCCACAATCAGCACCTGGTCTTGTTTCTGACTTTCGATATTGAGCTTTTCCATTATCTCTTTTCCACAAATGTAGTCAATTTTGTTCCTGTATGTTCTGTCTGGTGACTTCCACATGTATAGTCACTGTTTATGTTGATGAAAAAATGTACTTGCAATGAAAAGATCATTGGTCTGACAACATTCTATCATGTAATCTTCAGCATCGTTTCTGTCAGTGGGGCCATATTTTTCAACTACTGAGCCTTTTTCCTTTCCAACCTTTGCAATCCCATCACCAATAATTATCAGTACCTCCTGAATGCATGTTCAATCTATTTCAGATTGCAGGAGCTGGTAAAAATCTTTACTATATTCATTTGTAGCCTTAGTGATAGGTATGTAAGTTTGAATATTAATCATATTAACTAGACTTCCTTGTTTGTGATTGTTGTTAGGTGTCATCAAGTCGGGTCTGACTCATAGCGACCCTCTTAGAGTTTTCATTGGTTGATTATTTCAGGATTGCTACAGTAGTGGATTGTCACGTCCTTCTCTCATTTTTGCAGTGCTGGGGATAGAACCTGGGTCCTCAGAGAGTGTAGAACAGGGTGCTGCCAACTGAGCTAAACCCCAGCGCCACCTTCCTTGTAGGCATATGGATATTATTCTGCCATTGACAGCATTGTACTTCAGGACAGGTCTTGAGTTGTCTTTTTTGATGATAAATGGAACCTCATTTCTCTTTAATTTGTCATTCCCAGCATAGTAGACCATATGATTATCTGATTCAGAAATGGCCCATGTAAGCCAGGTGTGGTGGTGCATGCCTGTAATCCTACCAACTCAGGAGACAGAGGCAGGAGGATTGCAAGTTCTAGACCAGAGGCAGTCTGCGTAATTTAGCAAAACCCTGTCTTAAAAAAAATGAGCTGGGGGTGCAGCTCAGTGGTCCAGCACTTGCAAAGCATGCAACTGCGAGACCCTGGGTTGAAACCCCAGTACTGCAAACTGCAAAAACAACAACAACAACAACAACAAACAAACAAACAAAAACCATGGCCCATCTCAGTCCATCTTAGCTCACTGATGCCTAGAATGTGGATGGTAATGCATTCCATTTCTCTTTTGATGATTTGTAATTTTCCTAGATTCATACTACATACATTCCATGTTCTAATTATTAATGGATGTTTACAGTTGTTTCTTGTCATTTTGAGTCATCCCACATCAGCAAATGGAAGTCCCTGGGGCTTTACTCCATTTCCTTCATTAAGGTAGACTCTACTCTGAGGAGACAACTCTTCCCCAGTAATCTTTTGAGTGCCTTCCAACCTGGTGGGCTCATTTTCTGCCACTATATCTGACAATGTTTCTCTGCTATTCATAGAATTTTCAATGGCTGATTATTTAGAGAATGGCCTGCCAGGTCCTACTCCGTATTCTGTCTTCGTCTGGAAGCTCAGCTGAAACCTGTCCACCATGGGTGACCCTGCTGGTATCTATAATACTGGTAGCATAGCTTTCAGTACCATAGCAACACGTAAGCTCTCACAGTATGGCAAACTGACTGACATGTTGTGGCTGAGGTTTAGCTCAGTTGAGAGAGCACTGCTCTGCACTTTCTGAGAACTCAGATTCCATCCCCAGCACAGCAAAACTGAATGAAGGATGTGGCAGTCCACTCCCAAACAATCCTGAAACTATCAACCATTGAATACCTTTGAGGGTCACTATGAATTAGACCTGACTGAATGGTATCTAACAGCAACAAAATTTGATTATATCATATAGTTAAAATCCTCTTCTTTGAGTTAGATTGCTAGGGTTTGGAGGTCAGCTTTACTACTTTTTAGCAGTAGGATTTTGGGCAAGTTAATTAACTGCACTGTGTCATCTTATTAGGTAAAGATAACAATAAGACTTATGGGGTTGATTCAAGGATGAAATGAGATAAAACATTATCACAATTAGTGCTTGAGATATGTTTAGTTATTTTCATAATGGATATTATAAACAAGCAACAAAGTTATTTTGTCTTCTGAACTCCTTAGACATGTTTTTCCCTGTCTCTGGGTAAAAATTTGAACAGATCAAGAATAAAATCTCTATACTCAGTCATAAAATGCAGTCTTCACTTTATACTTGAAAGGATCACTTCTGTGGAATATTCAAAAGTTTTCGGTTTCATTTAAAATAAAATCTTATAACATTTTTGGTTTAAATTTGCTCTTGCACACTATTAAATCTTAAACCTCGGCCACCTATAATCCCAGCACTCAGGAGGCTGAGGCAAGAAGGTCTTGAGTTTGAGGTCAGCCTGGGTTACATAGCAAGTTCTGGGCCAGATTGTGCTACCATAGTGAGACCCTGACTGAAAAAAAAAAAAAAAAAGAGAGAGAGAGAAAGAAAGAAAGAAAGAAAGAAAGAAAGAAAGAAAATTCTTCTGCCTTGATTCATTTTTTATAAACAGTAATTTAATATTAAATAAATGATAAATGATAAGTTATTCATCTGTTTATTTTACACATTCTCAAGATACTTTCTTTTTAGTATGCCTTTTGTACTTGACACGTACTTAGCTTTGCTATGTTAGTCATTGAGAGAATAGTTTTTTTGTTAATTTTTAGGTGGGAAGATAAATCCAGCCCACTGATATTTAATGTTATATAATGTTCAGTTTTA
>VMDO01028934.1:0-13498 GCA_007922755.1 Pedetes capensis
TAAGAGCAGAAATAAATAATATTGAAAATGGATAAAATAAAGAAAATCAATGTAACCAAAGTTGTTTCTTTAGGGAAAGAGTTATTAAAATTGGCAGTATTCTAACCAGACTGAGCCAATGAGATACACACACACACACACACACACACACACACAGAAAGAGAGAGAGAGAGAGAGAGAGAGAGAGAGAGAGAATATTAAGTAAAAATACAAGAATGAGAGGGAACTCATTTGCAATTGCTACAGAAAGATAATGTTGTTAGGTGCTGTGGAGTCAATGTCTGACTCATAGTGACCCTAAGTACAACAGGAGAAACACTATTTAGTCAGTGCTTCTCTGCTATTCATATGGTTTTCAATGACGGATTGACTTTTGGGAGTGGGTTGCTGGGTCCTTTTACCAAGCCTACAGGATCTGGTGTTCCCAGGGGGTCTCCCATTCAAGTACTAAGGAGGCCAGACCCTACTTAGTTTCCGAGGGTCACCACAGTGCTGTGGCTTACAGCACAGGTAAATGTTAGTTTACAAGTTACAAAAGCTAAAACCATAAATTATATAGAAGAAAATAGTAAACCTTTATGATCTTTGGTTACACTTTTTTTTTTTTTTTTTTTTTGCGGTTCTGGGGGTTGAACCCAGGGCCTCCTGCTTGCATGCTCTGCAAGTGCTGGACCACTGAGCTGCACCCCTAGCCCTTTTTTTTTTTTTTTTTACTTTTTGAGACAGGGTCTCGCTAAATTATGCAGACTGCCTCTGGTCTCAAACTTGCGGTCCTCCTGCCTCCGCCTCCCGAGCCGCTGGGATTACAGGCTTGCGCCACCTCACCTGGCTACACAACATTTTCTTAGACATAATATCAAAAGCATGAATCATAAAAATGACAAATTGGATTTTGTCACAATTAAGAAGTTCTGTTCTAGGCAGGCATTGTGGTTTATGCCTGTAATCCCAGCCACTCAGGAGGCTGAGGCAGAAGGATCATGAGTTCAAGGCCAGTGGTAGTCTGAACAATTTAGTGAGACTCTGTTTCAAAAATAGAAAAATATAAAAAGGGCTGAAGGTGCAACTTAGTTGTAAAGAAGTTGTCTCAGATGCGCAAAACCCTGGTTTCAACCCATGATATTGCAAAAACAAAAAGTAAAAGAAGCTGAGTGTAGTGGAGCTGTCCTTTAATCCCAGCAACTAAGGAGCCAGAGGTAGGATTGGGAGTTCAAAGCCAGAGGCAGCATCATTTAATAAGACCCTAACTCAAAATGAAAAATAAAAAAATTGACTGGAAGTGCAGCCCAGTAATGGGTAGAGCACTTGCAAAGTATGTGTGAGGGCTTGGGTTCAACTTCCAAATTCCAAGAGAATGAGAAGGGACGGGGGGGGGGGAGGAGAGGGAGAGAGAAAAGACGTTTTGGTCTTTGAAGTACACCATAAATAACATAAGAAGACAAATCCTGGACTGAGAAGTTTAAAATCACGTATATGTTAAAATAGCTGCATGCAGAATATGAAGATTTTAATAACCCTAATTATCAGAAATAAGAGATTTGAATAGATGCTTTACTAAAGAAAATAGTGACTAAAAGCATGATAACATCATTACCAATAATCCTTGGAAAATGCAAACGAAGACTATGAAGAGATATTACTGAGCCGGGCACGGTGGCTCACACCTGTAATCCCAGCCACTTCCAGAGGTGGAGGCAGGAGGATCGTAAGTTCGAGACCAGAAGCAGTCTGCGTAATTTAGCGAGACTCTGTCTCAAAAACAAATAAATACATGAATAAAATAAAAGTAAACAATGGGCTGAGGGTGCAGCTCAGTGGTCCGGCACTTGCAGAGCATGGAAGGGCGAGGCACTGGGTCCAAACCCCAGTACAGGCAAGATACATACATAAATAAAAGAGATATCACTGCCTATCTATTAAATTGTCTTTAAAATAAACAAACAAAATTAACCATTTCAAGTACTGACAAGATGTGGAACAACTAGATCTCTGTCACCGTATTGGTCAGAATTCAAAATAATTTATCATTTTTAGAAAACAACTTGACAATTTCTTATAGAGATACATTCATTATGTGACCTAACAATCCTGCTCATATGTATTTACTCAAGCTACATAAAAATTTATGTTTGTGCATACACCTATGTCTAGTATTTATATCATCTTTATTTGTAGTCACCCCTAGCTGGAAATAACTCTTGGATAGTTAAAGAAATTATAAACAGGCATGGTGGCTCACGCCTTCCAGCAACTCAAGAGGCTGAGGCAGGAGGATCACAAGTTTGACACTAGAGGCAGCCTGAATAACCTAGCAAGACATTGCTTCAAGATAAAAAAAAAAATTAAATTTAAAAAATGGGTTGAGGGTGCAGTTCAGTGGTAGAGCACTTGCAAAGTGTACACATAGCCCTGGGTTCCCAACCGCAGTACAAAAAAAAAAAAAAAAAAAAAATTGCAAGAACTCACACAATTGAATACTACTGAGCAATAAGACGTTGTTGTTGTTAGGTGCCCTCGCATCTGTATCCCACTCATAGCCACCCTGTGTACCACAGGTGAAACACTATTGTCAGTGCTTTTCTGCTGTTCATAGGGTTTTTAATGGCGGATTGATTTTTGAGAGTGGTTTGCCAAGTCCTTCTCCCAAGCCTACAGCCCCTGGTGTTCCCAGGGGTTCTCCCATCCAAGGACTAACCAGGCCCAACCCTGCTTAGCTTCCGAGATCTGACAAGATCGGATGCCACAGGGCTACAGCTGCAGGATGAGCAATAAGACGGATACATGCAAAACCAGATGTGGTGGCACACGCCTGTAATCCTAGTGACTCAGGAGGCATAGTCAGGAGGATCGTGAGTTAGAGGGCAGAAGCAGCCTGCACAATTTACCAAGACCCTGTCTCAAAATAAAAAAAAAAAAGAAAACCTAAAAATGAGCTGGAGGTGCAGCCCAGTGGTACAGCACTTGCAAAGAATGCTTAGGCCCTAAGTTCAACTTCTAAGTAATACAAAAAAAAAAAAAAAAAAAAAAAAAAAAAAAAAAAAAAAAAAAAAAAAAAAAAAAGGATACCTGCAAATTACACATACATCCAAAAATACAGATGAATTTTAAATGCATTATACTAAGGGAAAGAAGTCAGATTCAGTGATTCCATTGAGTGCATCATTCTGATTGTATTTATCTGATATTCCAGAAAAAAAGAAACATAAGATTATAATGAATCAGTGGGTGTCAAGGCCCCAAAATGGGATAGTGATTGACAACAAGTCATCATCATCATCTAGAGGAATTTGGAGGAATCACAAGTTGTTCTTTACTCAATCATACTTGTGGTTACATAACATTATGTGCAAAAGATACAGGTACTAAATATGTGAAATTTCAACAATATACATACAAAAATGACATTTACTAAACTTGGTTAATTGAGAATAAGAAAAAGAAAAGAAAAAAAATTTAAAGTATACTACTTGGTGCTCCTTAAATATAATTTCACATTTTCATGCCTCTGTGTCTTTGCTTATATCCTTTATTTTACCTAGGATTATTTACTTTTAAATCTTTGTGGTAAAATTTCTACATTAAGACTCAACTGAAGTCTTACTTCTTCATTGAGAAATTGCTCATTTCTCAAATCAGTAATGATTTCTGCTGTTTCCTCTCCTCCACACTTTGATCTGCCCTAGTGATACAATGTCAAGTGGTGCAATCACTTTCAAAATTGTTTTGCAGTGCCTTCTCATGATGGATGTATACACATCCAATGATTCAACAAGTCCACTTTTAGAAACACTTTCAAGTGAAAAAACACATTTGTTTACTGAAAAATATGTATAATTATGTTCACAGTAGACTAGTTATAACAGTTCCAGATTGGAAATTGCTAAAGTGCTTGGCAAAGTAAAATATTTACATAAATTATATATGCTCACATAACAGAATTCTATTCAGCAATAAGGAAAGAGCTACAACAGCAGAAGATAGATGATGAATCTCATAAACAATGCTGTATGAAAGAAATAAGATACTAAAAAGTATATATTTTGTGAATCTAGTTATATAAAATACCAAGGCAGTAAACTCAATCCATAGTGTTAAATCTCAGGCTCCTAACTGTACTTGTGAGAGGGAGAGGATTATTGTGCTGAATGTAAAGGAGCATGGAGAGGTTTCAGAGATGTTTGCAGTGTTCTATTCTGAATGTATTGCATAAAAGACCACATTTCACTCTGAAAATTCATTGAGTTTCACACTTGTGTTTTGTATATTCCTTTATATGTGTTATACTTAAAATAGTAATTCAAAAACAATAATTAATCATCCAGTTATCGTCCAGTTTGTGCATTTTTTTTTTTTGGCAAATTGTATGGTCTGCATAATAAAGATGTATTGGTGCCTAGAATAGTAGCTGACAAATAGTACTTAATAACTTACTTGGAGTATGGTGGATTCAAAAAGATATTGAACTTTAACTACAAAGCAGAACAAAATAAAGTTAAATATTTTTTCTATGATTTCTGAATTCTTTTGCTGTCAGTTTTCTATGGAAATTTAAAACAGACTACAGAGGAAACGTAAGACAGAGAAAGAGGAGGCTATTTTTCCTCAGCTCAAGAAAGCATTGTATAGAAACTTTCTGCTCTCCACTTACTTTTAGGTACCATGGGGAGAAATAATAATTATACACAATAACAGAGAGATTGGAAATTTCCATAGCATAGTGGTTATCACATTCTCCAACATAATGGCATAGAGAGATAAATGGATACAGAAACAGAAAAGGAGAAAACTTAAAATATAGGCAAAGAAATACTAGAGATTCCCGTCCACAAAAAGTGTCATGACTTCTGTCCTTTTTGTTGCATGAGGATGTAAAAGTGTATGTGTGTGCATGAGAAAGACAGAGAAACTTTGTAACTTTTATAAGTATGTATAAACAGCACACAAGAAATATAGTTTCAAATATTCTACTAATCTATGTGACTAAGAATAGTCTTATATTTAAAATTATTTGAAGATCTGAAAATTTAATAATACTCCAGGAATTTTCAAAGATTCTTGGAAATTTGTGACTCAGAAAAAAAAAAAAACTCCCATTTCTATGACAAGTTGTTAGCCTTGAAGTTCAAGAGCCACAAAAGACATACATGAAAATAAAGTATTAAATGGAGTCATAGAAGGATATAACATTAGTAATGAACATCATCTAGAGACAGCTTACTAATACACCACAGTTCATAAATAAAGTGATAGAGATCCAGAAAAAATAACCAAGTGTGACATACAGTGGCTAAGATGGATATTAGATGAGATTCAAAAGGGAGATCTGGGACATGTTGAGGCTGGTTATGTAGAAGACAGAGGTGAATGCCATGGTAGACCAAAGTACTCTGATGAAAAGTGGGGTTCTAGGAATTATGAGAATCAGGATGGGACTATTAAAGACCAAATGCAGTTTTCGTGGGGGTGGGTAAGATTCATAACATTTCGCAACCATTCATTATAATTTACTGAATACTTATTATGTCTAGATGTAGTAATAAAAACAAATAACAAATCTGAAATGATTTCAGATGAAACACAGTTTATAGACTTATGTTGTTGTTGTTGTTGTTGTTGTTAGGTGCTGTCGAGTTGGTATCCGACTCATAGTGACCCTCATAGGGTTTTCAATGGCTGAGTGCTTTGGGAATGCCTTGGGAGTGGATTGCCAGGTCCTTCTCCCATTTTTGTGGTGCTGGGAATTGAACTTGGGACCTCAGAGACTGCAGCGCAGCGCTCTACCAGCTGAGCTAACTCCCAGCCCTTATAGACTTATAGGAGGGATGAATTCTATTTATAGCCACATATATGCAAATATGCACACAAATATAATTTGTCATACATAATTTGCAGAAAAATAAAATATAATTTAAAAAAACAAAAATGTGGAACATAGATATGCTGATTGTTCAGAAGTCCTTTCAAAGTTAGTGTCATTTCAAGGTGACATTTGAACCCAAACACAATTTGGAGAAGTACATCTAATGAAGTATTGGGGGGCAGTGTGCAATGTAAAGGCCCTGAAGCCAGGGAAATTGAGCCCAGGGTGCTCCACCACTGAGTTGCATCCCCAGACCCCTTTTCGTTTTTTGTACTGAGAAAGATCTTGCTAAATTGTCCAGGCTGCCTCTGGCCTCGAACTTATGATATTCCTGCCTCAGCCCCACAAGTCACTGAGATTATAGGTATGTACCACACCTTGCCCAGTTTGATCTTCGTCTATTTCAAGAACTCAAATAGTGATAACATGGCTAAGGAACAGTGAGCTGAGGAGATATGGGACTTGATGTTGGAGAATAAGACAAGGAAGAATTTTGTTTAGCCTTATAAAATTTGATGAAGCTTTGGATTTTATCTCTCTCTCTCTCTCTCTTTTTTTTTTTTTTTTGTGGCACCGGGGGTTGAACCCAGGGCCTCACGCTTGCATGCTCTGCAAGTGCTGGACCACTGCCCTGTACCCCCAGGCTTTTTTTTTTTTTTTTTCCCTTTTTGAGACAGGATCTCGCTAAGTTACTCAGGCTGCCTCTGGTCTCAAACTTGTGACCCTCCTGTCTCTGCCTCCCAAGCCTGTAGGATTTCAGACGTGCACCACCATGCTGGGCTGTGGATTTTATCTTAAGTGTAATTGAGAGTCTTTCCTGGTTTCAGAAATGATTTATCTAATTTAGTTTTAAAACACTGAATTTAATGTGAAAAATATAATGGAACAAGAATAGGAGCAAGAAGGGTAGGTAGACTACCATTATACTAATTTAATTCAGAGATGTTTGTGATTTATACCAGAGTGGTAACACTAAGAGAATAAGATATAGGTTAAAGGATATATTTTGAGTAAAGACATTAATAATGAATTGGAAGTAAGGCTTGAAGAAATAGAAGCAAAATGGAAGAACTAAAACTTTATGCTATAAACACAGAAATAAAAACATCAAGTTTTCAAGGTTGGAAATTTGAAGTTTTCGTTATTGACATATTAAATTTCAGATTCATGGGAGACATCCAGATAAGGTTGTTAGTAGACTCTTGGATATGTAAGTCTAAAGCTCTTTGTAAGCCCTTGGCATTGATAGGGTTGGTATCTGGAGCCATAAGAATAACTCTAAATATCTAGGGAGACAGTGCTATAAGATAAAGGGTACTGAGAGAGACTTATTAGAGAAAAGATAAAATTGGGAGATAATGATATCATGGCAGCTAAGGAACAAACATTTTTAAGAACTAACGACTGGTCATGTGTGTTTAGACATGAAGAAGGAGAAAGGACAAGAAAGGTCTAATGAATTTGACATCATGGACTCAATTAATCACCTTGGAAAAATACTAGTTGGAAAGTCTGAGACAAATCCATGTTGGAATGTGTTGAAAAGTGAATGGAAAGAGAAGAAGAAAACATAGGCTGGCCATGTTGAGAAGTGTGATTGGAAAAGGGAATTGACCTCTAGCTAGATGGAAATGTGTGACAAAGGAAAGGTATATGACTAAAAAAAAATGTGGACACTAATGTGTTCTTAAAAGCAGACAACACAGATATGACAACACAGAAAGGGTAAATTTCCAGGAAACAGAAGAAACTATAAATAAATAATAAATAAAGTCTTTGAGAAGGTGAGAGGCAAAGGGATCCAAGCACATGTGACAAACAGAAGGTTATCGAAGACCAGGTCAGAGATACAGAGAGATTTTACAAGATGAACATTGAGCTAACAGTAGGATCTTGGTAGAAAGTCAATGGTAAGTGGGACTAGCTTTCTTCCCCTTCTTAAAAATAGTCATTTTGATGGCCCTAATGAGCTCCTTGTTGCGAAGACTGTAGATAATGGGGTTGGCCAGTGGTGTCAGTACAGAGTAGACTACAGCAAATGTCCGGTCAAGCATCAGTGAATAGCTCTTCTTTAGCCTCACATACATGAAAATGATGCTCCCAAAGAAGATGAGGACCACAGTGAGATGTGAGGCACATGTAGAGAAGGCCTTCCTTTTTCCTGCTGTTGTTTTTTTCTTTAGCACAGCCCCAATGATTCTGGCATAAGAAACGAGGATAAAAAAGAAGGTAATGAGGATGATGAAGGCATTGACAGCAAAGTCCACCAGTACATTAGTGGATGTGTCCTTGCATGCCAGGCTCAGAAGAGGTGGAAAGTCACAGAAGATGTGCTGGATTTCATTGTAGTCACAGAAGGGCACCTGGGAGACCAGGATGACCTCAGAAATGGGACACAGGAAACCACAAGTCCAACAACCAGCAGCCATCTTGGCACAGAATGTTGTGGTCATAATCGCAGGGTAGTGGAGGGGCTGACAGATGGCCAGGTATCGGTCATAGGCCATGGCTGTAAGAAGGTAGCACTCAGAGGCCCCTAGGGAGTGGAAGAAGTAGGTCTGAAGGAGGCATCCTGCAAAAGAAATGGTCTTTTTCTCATTGAGAAGATTAGCTAGCATCTTGGGGATGGTAGTGGCTGTATACCACAACTCCAAGAAGGACAGAGCACTGACAAAGTGGTACATAGGCTTGTGAAGGGCAGGGTCCAGTCGTATGACTAAGAAGATGAGCATGTTGCCACCTACAGTGAACAGGTATGCCAACAGCAGCAGGACAAAAAGCCAGCCCCTGATATTCCCCACACTGGGGAAGCCAAGGAGCACAAATTCAGTCAGACCTGAGTGGTTGCGTTGTTCCATGGGAGGCTGAAGTGAATAAGGAGAGATGAAAAAACTAGATCAAGGGGACTGCCAAATCTATGTCAAAATCAGTCTCTCTCTCTCTCTCTCTCCCTCTCCCTCCCTCTCTCTCTCTATCTCTCTCTCCCTCTCTTCAAATTGAAAGGAAACACTTTATAACTGTTACTAATGTTGCTATTATTAATACTGCCCTAAAATAGTCATAGCTAGCTCCTATTCTAAATAAATGTAATGAGATAATTATCATTGTTATGTCTATTTTACAGGACAAAACTCAGGAACACAGAGAATGGTGAGATTATGACACTTACTTCATATAGATGCTCATATTATGTCACAGAAACAAAATTTTAATTTATGCCCTCTAACTCAATGCTGTTTATCTCTAAGTTATATGGCCTTTCCTAAACATCCTATCTCCTCTCCCAGGTTATACATAATTTTTCCTTTAAGTCTAAAAGGATGAATCTTCTACATGAGATTAATGTTGTAGTAAGTCTTTTCTTCCTGTTCAGTTCACCTCTATAAATATTTATTGGAAATATGTGTCAGGCTTAAGGAATACAAAATTCAACAAGGTACAATCTTACGGCCTATTTAGAGGAAGCAGACACATTTATCGATCATCGCAATATAACTTATGAAGTATACAGCTTTGGAGAATGCCAAGCAGGGGGCTCATTTCTCAGACAAAGGTGACTTCAAAGGGTTTCTCCTAAGAGGAAGCTCTTGAGCTGACTTGTGTAAGAAGAGTTGGAATCATCTAATAAAAGAGAGAAAGGAGCACTGTAGACAAATACTACATGCCCTGAGCATCAAGCTGACTGAGACAAGGGAGCACATGTTCCCCTGCATGGAAAAGGAACTGGGAAAACTCTTCTGATGATTTGGGACATTTTCCCCACAAATACAGGCTGCCACTGAAGAATGCTCATAAATGAGAAACATGGCTAGGTGTGAAATAGTAACACAACTGAAACTTAACCCTTCTGACATCAAAACTCAGAGATGCACGTGCCTCATGGGCGCTGCTGATGGAAAGACAAGTTAGGTGATTAACATATTTGGTAAGTGAATGTAGGTTTAAAATTTTAAAATGATAAAGTGGCAGGAAGCAACACTGTATTTTCAGAAAACCAATTATATGAGTACAGATGAGGAGTAGGCGACTGACTTAGCAAAGTTTCTCACGTGTGTGTGTGTGTGTGTGTGTGTGTGTGTGTGTGTGCATTCTAATTTTTCTCTAGCACAATGTAATGTTATTGTTATTGCTGTTGTTGTTAGGTGCTTTCCAGTCAGGTCCAACTCATAGCTACCCTATGTACAATGGAAGGAAACACTCTAAAACACTGCTAGGCCCAGCACAGGGTTTTCAGTGTTGGATTGTTTTGGGAGTGTATTGCCAGGCCCTTCTCCCTAGCCTGCAACCCTTGCTATTCCCAGGCAGTCTCCCATCCAAGAACAAAACAGGGAGACCCTGCTTACTTTCTGAGATCAAGTGGGATCAGAAGCCAGAGTGCTATGGCTGCAGATGTAAAGAAGATACAAAGGGGGTGGGGAGGGAAACAAAAAGGAAAGGAAAGGAAAGGAAAAATAAGGAGAGGAAAGGAAAGGAAAGGACAGAAAAGGAAAGGAAAGGAAAAGAAGGGCAAGGCAAGATAACAAAAGGAAAGGGCAACAAACACAACATTACTTTAAAAGAATAAAGCATCTCTTTAAAAGTATAAAAATAAAAAACATTGAATATCACTCTACCTCTGAAGAGGATTATCCGATTCCAGCCATCATACTGACAAACTATAATCTCTTCCTTATCTTTGTTACTTTAACACTTTCTATAATGGCTATCACATTAAGGGCACCAATAAATAATTGTTTAATCAAACTAATTAAATTAAATAACTAATTTAATAACTCGTGTACCAGTACCTTCCCTTTAATTCATGCTGCTCAGTCAACTCTGAACATTTCTGCCAAGCCCAAATATCCTGTAATAAAAATAAATTTATGGGTTAGATACTTTAAAATGTTAAATTCACTCAAAGCAATTAGTATTTAAAGGATTCTTCTTAAATCTCTTCTACTCTAAAGAAGTTCACTTCTCTAATTATGGGAGACAGATATTAAAACAGCAACCTATGGGTCATTATATTTCTGTTACCTTTGCCCCTGTTGACCATTAGCTTCTGGTTTAACTCTCTTCCTTTTTTCTACATGTGGGAACAACTTCTCATCCTTTAAAGTTAGGTCAAATGTTAGCTTCTTAATGAAGCCTTTCCCTACCCTTACAGAAAAAGTTACTTATTCATTATTCTATGGCTTCACAACATTCATTGTGTCTAATTTGCATAATATTATTACCTTTACAATTCTATCTTCCCCATAAGTTGGTAAGATCTTTGAGAGTAAATGTGGTATATCATTCATTATTGCATATCCTCCCATTGATGATTGCAACAACAAGCACAGAATTGTAAATTAAATTCAGGTTCTTGAGTGGACTTGAAATTTTTCCTGCCCTCAATTTAAATTACAGTTTTCCAAGTGTACCTGAATACATCCTTCTGTCTCCTCAGCATCTTAAGTTCAATATATCCAAATGAATTTAGCTGCTCAAATTTAATCTGGCCTCAGTTCCTCTAACACTATTGAAGGAACGATCATTTACTCCTACCAACTCAGAGAAGTTAAAGAAATATTTTTTATTATCTTTTGTGTGCATTTTGATCACTACTCACCACCTGTGGGGCCTCAGGCAATTATTTTTTAATCTATATTTTATCATGTATAAGTATGTACTATGAGAGTTAAGTGAGATAAAATACAAGAAGTAACTATTTTAAAATGTGTTATTAGCTTGTGTTTTTTGCTTCATGGAATAGATGTGGAACAGATGTTTGTCAAACTCCTCCAAAAATATGAGCCTAGTCTAAGTAATTAAGCATCTTCATATTCTTATTTCTACAAATGAGTTTGTCTAAAGCCAAGTGTATATGTAAGTCAAGAAAGGTCTAGCAAATATGGGAGAATTCCAGAAGCAGTCTGGAGACTTCTGGACCCTAAATTCTTGCACCACCAAGTGTGTTTAATCTTTCCATTAAATAACCTGAGTGAAGCCCTCACTAGATGAAGTCTTTTCAAATGCACCTGCTCCTGAAAAGATACCTCATTAGATCTTATTCATAACTTCTATGGTATGTAGGATTTTTGTCAGAAACCTCTACATTGTACCATCTTTTCCAGCACCTTCCCAGTCTGAGGCCTCACACAGAGAAATTTTCTGTCTCTCAAAGTTTTCAATGTTGATATTAAAAAATCTTTTTTTTTTGTAGAATGGATTTAAGTATCAAATGGGAAGCATGGTGAGCTGCTCTAAAAGCCTCAAAACTATATAGTCCAAGACATAAAGTTACCTCTCCTCTAATCCAACTCTCTAATATGAAAAGACTATGTTTTCAAATCCCTTATCACCCCACCTCTCAGATCCATGATCTGTATAGCTAGTGAAAGCCCCAGTTCATCTACCAACTATTAAAGAGTATACGTTTGGAAGATGAAGAATGAGTCAAAGAACTTTTTGTCCTCACTCAGTGTTATCCCCACAGCCAGAGTCCCTAGAGTTAATGCTAATCATTTTGAGTCCCAAGGAGCACAGAGAGGGGATAGACCCCTATCCCCAGAGGCACATGAGAATCAGTCTCAGGATAGGCTCCCAGGAGGACATTTGGAGATAAGTTGAGTTTGCTTCTACCTGGAGAGGTAGGGTTAGCAAATGCATGCTGTCTCATCACCCTCCCTTGCCATGCCCTCCCCCTCATCTTTGGAGACTTCTTGACATAGAAGCAGCCTAATATTGTCTAATATTATTTTTCCTTTGAGAAGCCTTTTTTCATAAGAGATTCCTGTTTTGACATGAAGCATGGGCCTTGGAGCCTCACAAACCTTACTTTGAATCATAGCTCCAATAAAAAATTCACTATTTGAGCTTTTGCTAAGTAATACATACATTCTAAGCACAAAACATGTGTTAACTAGTATAACTTCACAATTACTTTATGAGAGTAGTATGCCTGCTCATTGTACTTTACACTGGAGGAAACTAAAGAACAGAGCATTTATAATGTGCCCAAGATCACACCCATGCCTGGATCAGCATCATGAACCAAGCACACTGACCCAGACCCTACATACTACTTCCTCAAAAGTTTTGACAGTCACCAAAGGAATGCAACCAAGGTCACAAAGCCACAAAATGGTAGCTGTCTCAAAGCCTGTGCTTTTGACCATTACTCATTACCTACATGCCCTCAGGCAGCTGTTCATTTTTTAATGTATATTTATCATGCACAAGTGAGTGTTTAGAGAGTTAAGAGAGATAAGCTATAAATAGTACCGATACTAATCTTAAAATGTGTTAGTGTACATTTTTTTGCTTCACATAATAGGTGTAGAATAGATGTTTGTCAAAATCCCCCAAATAGTGAATCTAGTCTAAGTAACTGTCTTCATAGCCTTATTTTGTTCACTTTTAAAGAGAGTGCATTTGAATTACTTCGAGAAGCAAAGAAATGCTTTGATAATGCTTTCCTGCTTAAGAAAACAAATATAACTATGATTTAAGAAAATTGAGTTTATTCACTTTTTCAGTGAGGGGGAATATATACCATTAGAATTGTGGAGCATTTCATTAAGAGGGTGTTAGAAAAGGATTATTGTAGGATGTGGAAAAGACAGAAATTAACATATAAGTATGTAATCAAATTCATGATTGATGCTAAGA